>LBNU01028869.1:0-71167 GCA_014162995.1 Artemisia annua | reverse complement strand
AAAAAAAAAAAAAAAAAAAAAAAAAAAAAAAAAAAAAAAAAAAAAAAAAAAAAAAAAAAAAAAAAAAAAAACAAAAACAAAAACAAAAACAAAAACAGAAAAACAAAAACAAAAAAACAAAAAAAAACTACCTTCAAAAGAGTAGATTTGCCACAACCATTAGGCCCAAGCAACATCCAAAACTGACCACTTGGTATTTTCAAACAACAGTTTCTCAAAATTGGAACCAAATTCCCCTTTTCATTCTTGACTGAATAGCTTACATTTTGGCTCTCAATTGCAAAAATTTCACCACAAGAAACACTATTACTCCTGCAAATCACAGTTTAACAAAAACCCATTATAGAAATACAATCAGTTTGATAAAATATTATAAAAAGTATAAAATTTAAGATAGTGAAGATAAGGTGTTTGATGAAATGCTCCAATGAAAAAAAGTAAGTACCTGGTTGGTAAGTTGGAGTGTAGGGCGCCAAAAGGAGCTTGGATGTTCATGTTTTTTTTGTTACATTGAATGAAAAACATGGGATGATATGTTTGGGTGTTTGTTTGACAACGTTTGGGATATTGCAATTTGGTATATAACGCGGGTCCCTCAGGAATGAAAAACCCGTGCCATATCTATATTTCATTCTCATATTCAATGTTTTAAAAACCGGTTCGAACCGGCCGGTTCGGCCGGTTTGACCGGTGTTTTGCTGGTCGGCCGGTTTTTAAATCCCGGTTTTTTATAAGTCCCCGTTTACTGTAGCAAACCGGCCGGTTTTTCCGGTTTTGTCCGGTTTTTCCGGTTCGACCGGTCCGGTTCAACCGGTTTTGATTTTTTTTTTTTTTTTTTTTTGATTTTTTTCTTATAATTTTGGCCGGTTCGACCGGTGCCGGATGACTTTCCGGTTCAATGAAAAATCCGGTTTTTAAAACATTGCTCATATTTCAAAGATTTACATCTTAAACAAACACATGATTGGAATGAAAATTCATTCTTTAATTTTCATTCCGGAATACCAAACGCACCCTTAGTTCTTAACTAGACAAAGTTTCAAGTTATTCGAGACCGACTTACTTGAGAGTTGAGAATACTTGGAACGGAAACGAGTTGAGGTAGAGATCGAGCTACTTGAGAAAAAGTTTGGGTCAAGCTCGGGTACTAAAATATTTGGTTGTAGATGTCGTGTGACTTATCGAGTTTGTTTGTTAATCCTTTTCATATAATATTGTTGAAGTGACTAGGAAAATGATATTAAAAATAACGATATTATAGGTTAACGGAAGTAACATTTTTACCTACATGTACTTGTATATTTAAAATGATTTTTCTACTATATAAGCAAGTGAGTGGATCAAATAATGTTAATCACTATCAAAAGTTAAGTAATTGATATTTATCTACATGAAATGAAGTACTTATATCTCAATCTGGCAATGAACGATATCCAAATCAAAAGTTACTAGGAATACACTTTCACTATTGAAGTTTTAAGGATTAAAAGTTAAGTGGGGCATAGACAAACTCCAGTATGTAACCCATACATGTGTTAGTCGAAGGTACGACTCGTTTTGAAAAAAATTATGTTAGTTTCACAAATACCCTTAAAGTATAAATCTATTGCTACTTTGACCCTCTAACTATGTAGTAATGACATAAAATAACCGGAAGCAGGGCTGTCTACATCTCAACCTACCTTATGCACCGTGAAAACGGTATTTGAACCTATAACCTCTGGAAAATGATATTGTGAGTTACTTTACTGTATCTTTAACTTTTGCATTAATGAAATCAACTATTTATTTTCTATAAAGTTTATCTACTTAGATTTTTTTTAAGGGGATAGCTTGGCTACGATTTTTGTAGCCAATCGGCTACAATCCCCATCAAAATGCATAAGAAAAGTAATCAGTGACCCACAGAAAAAAAATCAGGACCCACAAAAAGATACAAGGACCCACAATTTGTAGCACAAATTGTAGAGAGTTTGTAGCTAATATTTCCTTTTTTTTAAATACGACTAAAATGAGTCGGATTGTAATACTTCTGATTCTCTGACGACTTTATTTAATACATGAAAAAAATTTAAAAATTCAAGAACCGAATGGCTTTGTTAGCTTTTCATGCATTTTTACTATCCTTTAACTATATACAAATAACAATTAAGAATAAAACTATGTCCACTCTAAGAAACCAATCAGAGAAGTTCTATATTTTTCAATAAAGTTTAGTCCAATCGATAGTCGCCAATGTGGTTAACGGTGGATGAAAATGTAGTAGTTATTGTATTCCTCAAGTGAAAAAGAACTTGAATTATGAATCACAGTGTAGTGCGGGTATACTTCCTACGCTAATTATATCACATAGCATAGAGAAGACGTACGAAGTTTGTTATGTTCAACTTAATCGAGGAAGACGAGTCATTTTAACTCATATGTATGCGGAATTAACGGGCTTATCCCTAGTCCGTTTTGACCCTTTCTTAGAACCTTAAAATGTACACACCTAACAATATTTAAACCCTTGACTTTTCGGCGGTTATCACTAAGCTTGACAGCGAAAATTAATCTAAGTTTAAGAGTGCTTGACTTAATTGGACTAAGCTGCACTAGCACTTATAAAAGGAAACATGTAGACACCAGACACTTTATTGGATCCATGAGCTTATGAATTTATCCGTATCCATAAGTTGGGCCATGGAGTTTACAAATTCAAATGAGCCCATGAGCGTTTTTATCCACACAACATATAATCATCAGATAGTCCAAAACCAACTCAAAAGGTATATGATAACCATATGGCAATCTTAAATTGCAATGTTCATATGGAGGGAACCATGGGGTTTTCGCGGGTTTCTGAGAACCTCATAATTTTTTCGACGTAGTGTTAATTTAAAAAAAAAAAACATTGATTTTTCTTGAATGCACTCGGTCCATCGAAATGTGTATGGTCCATCGATTTTAACTCTATTGTATTATGGTACAAAATTTTTTATGCATCCGATCATATTTGATCCTGGTTTCATCTCTGAATGTTTGGTTGTTTGCTCGTAAGGCAATTTGTTTCTTTATTAAGATTAACTACACGTTTAACACTTTGGCCTATAAACACGTTTTAAAGACATTCCTAAATAATTTAACCATAATTTCAAAAGGCAAGTTGATACGTAGGCAAACATAAATACATACTCCAGTATTTATGTTCTTCAACCACCACTCACCTACTTTTTTCATCCCTTTTCAACCACTCCCTTTAATACACCCTGATACATAGAAACACAGATGCCAGAATTCATCACAGAGAGCATTAATATCTCTCTAGCTACCCAAACCAAAACAATTTTTGAGTTCTATTAATTCATCAAGCAAAAGATTTTTGTATTTGGACCAGCCATGGAATTTGGCCATGAAAGACGTGTGTGGCATGTGGCATGGCGATTATCTTGTCATCTTTGTTAGAATAGACGGTCTCAGAATTATAACATAAATAAAGGTAGATCTAATATATTTGTCTTTTATATGTAGGTGAAGTGTTTAATAAAGATATTTGTGTTCAATCATGTGATCTCTCATATGAAAGTGAAAAATGGCACTAGTTAAAATGCTTTGATAAAATGATTCTTTTGTTTCCTTAGTCTAATATATTTGTCTTCCATATGTAGGTAAAATGTAGAAGTGGTGTTGAGAGCCACACTGAAGTTTGTCTTTGATTGGATTGTTAGCTGTAATTCTCTACTATAAGCCAGAGCTTTCTCTTTAAGATTTTGGACTTTTCCATCGGGTCTACTGTAGTTACATCCTCCATTGAGTCCAGATCAGTCACATTCTCCTCTATAAGCCAGAGCTTTCTCTTTAAGATTCCGGACTTCACCGTCGGGTCTACCGCAGTTACATCCTCCATTGAGTCCAGATCAGAATATGTCGGGAATGATGATCAATGACCTAACAATTACTAAGTTTAATTAACACTATATTTTTTTTGTTATTTTTATACTATGAAACTCACACCACCAGTATCATACAACCAAATCACAAGTTGCAATTTTAGCAAAGTTTAAACATGAATTGGGCTTTTTTATTATTTATTTTTGGCTAAAGTGACCATGGAGGAGAGCCATGGTCTAGTTGATTCAAAAGATAGGAACAACAAAAAGAGAGTCCAAAACATTTTTAACTTGTTGCAAACAGTTACATAATTAAAGAAGTTTGTACCTGGCGAACCAAGTGAGCAATTGACCTAGCAGAGACTGTTACAGTTACAAAACATTTTTAACTTGTTGCGAAACATTTTTAACTTGTTGTTACATAATTAAAGAAGTTTGTACCTGGCGAGCCAAGTGAGCAATTGACCTAGCAGAGACAGTTACAGTACTCCAAGCTTATGCAGACGTCTTTGGAATTTTTGCTACAAATAAAGAAAGATATGTATTATTATTACAACCAACAATTGATCGAAGAAAACAATAATACTCAAGTCAAGGAACGATTCCATGTTAAAAGAAGCAAATAATTCGAAAGATTAGTTGGCGACACCAAATGAAAAACATTATTAAAGCACATTGCTCGCTTTATGAGCGGAAACACGGACCACTAAAGTCAACCGCGACTACGGCTAACCATTGTATATGACAAGTGGTCGAGTAACAAATTAAAATCGGAAATGAAGCAACAATAGGCATAAATATGATGGATTAAAAACTAGAAACCGAACAAGTAGGAAAAAATAGAGAAAAAAACATGCAACAAGCTTATATATAGCGCGGTAGCTTATGGCTTATTTGGTTTTCGGCTGTTTGTGGCGGCTCATTTTGAAACTTTTAGGCTTATTATGACATGATAAAAGACGAAAAGTTTCATAACAAGCTAAGCCACGAAAAGTAAAACATAAGGTGCCAGATAAGCAATAGGGTAAAATGCAAAAATAGTCCCTAAACTTCCACGAAATCGCAGAATTGAGACCGAGACAAAAAGTAGCGCAAAAAAGCCACTAACGTTTCGTAAAAGTGCAAAATAGCCACCGAAAGCGTTTTTCCGTTAGTTTCCTCGTTAAGTGCCACGTCATCGAGGGCATTATCGTCATTTCACTGTTGATTCAGGGACTAATTTGCAATTTGAGTTTGATCTTTTATTTCACTTCACCACCACCCTTTACCAATACCACCACCCTCTACCGCCGCCACCACCACCCTCTACCGTCGCCACCACCACCACACAACTAACACTACCACCCTCTACCGCCGCCACCACCACCACCCTCTACCACCACACAACCACCACCATCACATACTTTTTTTACGAGTATATCCTAAGACATATTACACTTCAATTAGGCAGAAAACTAAACAATATTTGATTTGTTTATTTTTCTTCCTACTGTTATATATTCCATTCCTTTTTTCTACATGTTTGATTCTAAAGTATGTCAACATTAAAAATAGTTGTAAATTAAGTCCAAAGTTAAATGCAACCAAAAAATAATAATAAATAAATAATAAAACATTGTGTGCATAAGTCAATTAAAAAAATAAATAAAATAAAATAAAAAATACCTCGTCTGCCAGACCAGCATGGTTGACAGTGGCAAGCACCAATTTTTCCGGGTTGTAAGAACCCAAAACTGACCGCACACAACTTGTTCCATCAACACCAACAGTTCCATGGTGACATTTGAGCACCTCGGTATTTTTGACAATTGCTTCTTCTCCAAGAGCAAACTCGATATCATCTACAACACACCTAAAATTGAAAACAAATCAATGTCAGGTAAAAAAAATACAATTATGCCAACATTGCATATACTACTACTTAGTGAAAGAACTATTGAAGTTCATATATCCAATCATAACCCACATACCCGTAATCAAATAAATCGTCAATTCTGATTATAAATAATTGTAGACCTCAAAACGTAACGAAAATATTCACTGCATACACGATAAGTAACCAAATGTGGAGTAACCTTAAGAAAGACTAGCATAGATTAAGATTGTCAAGTAACTGATTTAAATTCAATATTTGATCAAAACTCGGCTAACCTTATCAAATAAATCAACAATAAACTTGATTACCAACAAGTTCGTACCCTCAAAATCTCAAAAACATGCATCTTTATGGGCTAAGTAACAAGTTCATACACGTATGACATAGACTAACCTTATGAAAGACTATCAAAGATCAATATTATCAAAAGAAAGATAACATCTGACACCGAAGATGTTTCGACTTATGCAAGTTTACATTTTTTATCAAAAGAGGCGCCAAGGAAAACTAGCCAGTGTCATTTTGTACTGGAATTGCAAAGGTGTGTTTAGTTACAGAGTATGGGATATAATTTTCTAATGTACTCTTTTCTAGATATTCTTATTGTTAAGATAATTGTATTATCCTAATGTAAATTCTCGTATGGTGTTACCCAACATAGGCCGTGTGAACATAAACTTAAATAACATTGAGGGTGCGTTTGGTATGCTGCGAGGAATGACAATGGGTATGAGTTTGATAGTAGTGGTGGGTCCCTCAACTATGAAAGATCTATTCCCCCCTCAAGAGTTGTATATGGAGTATGGAATATATTAGACAAAAGAAACAAAAGAATCATATAAAAGAGCGATCTACCTTTATGTTATAATTCCAAGACCACCTATTTTAACAAATATGGCAAGATGATCGCCATGCCACATGCCACGCACTCCTTTCACGGCCAAAATCCATGGCTGGTCTAAATACAAGCTTGATGGTTTTTTAGTAGAACTCAAAGAATCATAAACTAGATGTTACTCCTTGATCCTAATGTCTTCCCGCCATTTTTTTTGATGAATTAAAGTGTTTAATGTTTGAGTAACTAGAGATATATGAATGCAGGGATGATATAAAAATGTGTTTTGCGTTTGTATTTATAGGGGTGTATTAAAGAGGGGTGGTGAGAGCCAATGGGAGTCAAGTGTGCGGATCGGGGAGGGAGGCCGTTGGATTGAAATTGATCTTGTGGCTGAGAGATTTGTGTTTGTTATTGTGTGTATCTTTGGTGAAGGTAAAGAGGGAGTAAAGAGACTAGTTAGGTGGTGGTTGAGGATCATAAATAGCATAGTACTCTGAATTAAACACAAGTAAATATGTATGTATGCTCATCATACATTGTTTTGTAGGTTGTAGTCAATTCTTTTGTTTCTTAGTTACAGCTCAATGCCATGTAAGAAAATAATAAATGAGTTTCTTAAGGCCATCCTTCAATTGGTAAGAGTATATGTGCTGGCTCTTCATTTTTTGCATTTCTTGTATGACCTCTATTCCATCCAGGTTTAAGCTTATTGTGGTGTCGACTTATCTGCATATTCTAAACTGCTTATTTTATGCTTGTTGGCGTGTTTGGTTTGCGGAAAACAAAGAAACCCATATGGGTTTGGCCGAAACCCATGAGGGTTGTGGTTTTGGATTATTGTTTGCTAAATTTGTTGATTATTTTGAGCTTATGGTTATTTGGGTTTATTCTCGATCGGTCTCGATACAACAAAACTGTTAAGGGGGTGGTTGTTTGTTTGAGCTTACTTTTCGTCCTTTGTTTGTGGATTATGGATAACTTATATTGGGTAAGTTTATTTTAGTTTTGTAAAGCCTTAAAATTGAATTCTAAACACATCAAAAATCCGGGACTTAAAGTGTAAAAAGGGGACAAGGTTACCCGCCTGGCCGCCTTATCATCTTCTTCTCATATCATGTAGTAATTGTTAATGCGAAATGTTACAGAAATATGAATGGAACATATGGAAGTTGGTCTAACTGTTAAATTATAGTTAATAATTAACGTGTAAATGTCTAGAATCGAACACGAGACCTCGGGATTGCACACAATACAAACGAGAATAAAAGTATAAATAATAAATATTAAATGTTATGTTTATTTATTATTTTGAACACTTAACGGACTTAACGGTCGTTAGTACTTAACCGTATGGACTAACTATCGTTAAATAAGAAAGAAAAGGACTAGAGTGAAACTTGTGACACAAGAAAGGTTCTAGAACCCCTTAGGGAACTAGGATTCGGCCGACCCACTCCATAAGGAGGTTAGGGTTGTTGTTTGGTGACCAAGTTTCTCAACTCTATATAAACAAGGGCATTTAGAGATTTTTGATACATTCTCTTGTACACACACAAGATCCCTAAAACTCTTTTCTCCTTCTCTTTTTTCTTGATCGGTCGACATCCCTCTCCAAAAGGGTTTGTGGGTCGAAAATTTTGTTATCAAAATTTTAGTGTTCTTGTTTCTTGCAAAACCTTTTATTCGTGATTAGTTTGTGTGTACAAGAACGAGGTAATTACTCACTATAGTAATTATCAATAGATCGTTAAACAAAAAGGTAAGGGGTTTAACATTGATCTATATAAACCCTAATTAGGGTTTATCTATTGTTTTTTGCCAATCAAGTATTGTTCAAGGTACGTTTTCTATTTACGTTTTAGTTAACTATTACTTGTTATACTTGATCCTTATGCTTCCGCTATATGTGCTACTTTGTGTTATTAATTATATGAATGTCATGATACTTATATTCTAACAGTGGCATCACGAGCCATGTATAACATGTAATTGCTTACTAAAACCAATAAAAAACGTATCTTTAATTGTTTTAGATAACATGTTATTGTTTTCTAGGGTTTTCTTTAAATTTTTATGAAAAATTAAAAACCCTAACCCTAATTTAGGGGGGGTCGATTATATCCATGAACCCTAATTAGGGTTTGTGGTTTTAAATTAATTAATTTATTAATTGATTAGAAACCCTAGGTTTGTAACATGTTTATGTGTACAACGTGTTAATTGGTATGCATGAATCCATGACAAAACATGCATGTTAGTCATAGATTAAATATTATGTTATGTTTTATATGCAAGTATGTGATTCACAACGTTATAATTAAATAGATCTAGAATTGGGGAAGACTCCAATTATAATTAAAATCAATTTACGTGTTGTATTAATTAATCATAGCTTACGCAATCGGTTATTCGATGTATGTGGCTCACCTGTGCAAGGTGAAAGCTTTGATTAATTATACAAGTTTATAAAACCTAGAATTGATTTAATTAGGGTTTATTTAATTAAGCTTGCATGCGGCTATGTGTTTTCACCATGTTATTTTATTAGTTGATTGGTTGTTTTCTTTTAAATTACTTGTTAATTGTTATGTGTTTATTCAATTGTAAGCAATAACAAGGGTAGTTTTCAAAAGAAAAAATAAATTGGACTAATAATGGTGAAACCAAGTTTTGAACGTTAATCATAAACTTTTAATTGATTGGTGCGACTGTACGTTAATGCCTCCCAAGGCTCAATGATGCACTATGTGGTGGGTATAAACAGAACCAAGTTTTTTAAGTGACTTTATGTCCTACGAAAGTTCTGTGCTCGCTTGTGGTCATCTTGGAACATTATTGTACGAAGTACCTTAAGGCAATGTTGTAATTTGCTCAACGCCTCAATTAAAACTTTGTTGATTTGCTCACTTTAAAACCAAATATAAAATTGTTTTGAAAAATATATGCTATAAAGATGAGTGCATGCATCCTTATACATGTTTTGATTGTCACATCAAAATTAATACCCTTAAAATTTAAGTCATGTGCTATCTAACTATAAGGAACACTTGAAATTAATTTTTGGGCATGCGTGAGACCTATATCAAAAATTAATGACAAGGCAAAATCTCCATGTATGCGTGAGACCTAGTGGAAAATTTGCAGTTTCTAAGTTAGACGACTTAAGTAAGTTGATGCGTGAGACCTAGAGCTTACAGCACAAGATGGGACGAAACATGCTTACACGGCAAGTTGATGAATCAACTTGAAATAAGTCCCATAAATTTCTAGGAATTGGAAAATTGTTTGCCAATTATTGTACGACAGATTACCATCTTTTGTAAGTTTTACTATATGGCAGATCAACTGACGTAGTAACTTTATGAAAAGTTGGATCCTAGATTTTCAAGAAACTAAGATGGTTATATGAATATTTCCATGGGTATTATGTTTACTTGAAAATATTTTCTTATCGAAAATACTAATGATTGAACTTTTTCTTTCTGTAGAAATGCTCAACCCGATAACTCCACGTTCGCCGCGATCAAGAGTCATCTTGAAAGGGCCAATTTGACTGGTAAAAACTTTAATGAGTGGCACCGTTCGCTCAGAATTGTCTTGCGTGCGACCGGTAAACTCGATTATTTGACAAACCCTGTGCCCGCTGAACCAACTGGCCCTATTGTTACTGAACAACAAAAGGCCGATTAGAATGTGGAACTTGCAAAATTCAATGAGGTTGGTTGTTTGATGCTTCAAAGTATGGATCCAATAATGCAAAAGAAGTTTGAGTATTATTTTCCATACAATATGATTGAGGAGCTCAAACAGATTTATGAAAAGCCACCAGCAGTTGAATTATATGAATCGCTTGACAAGCTTCATAGTTGCAAGCATGGTGATGGGAAACCGGTGGAAGATTACGTGAATTAGATGAGAGAATTCTTTGATCAACTTCACAGGATCGGTTTCGGCTACCCCGAGAATGTTCAAGTTCACTTGATCAACAGGTCCCTTAACAAGGATTTTGTTGGTTTTGTACAGAACTTCAACATGCACTGCTCGGGGAAGACAGTATTAGAGTTGCTCGCACTGCTAGTTGACTATGAGAAGCATCTACCTACTAAGGGCAAGGCACCTACCCCACAAGTGTTGACTGTGTATGGTGGGAGAATCCATAAAAAATCGCAAGTGAACAAGGGTAAGGGTAAGGCTGACAAAGGCAAGCAGAATCTGGCCTATCAACCTAATCCAAAGGTGAATCAACCTCAACCCAAGAAGCCTAAGGTGAATCCTCCCAAGAAAAAGGAACAGGCTTGTCATCACTGTCATCAAGTAGGGCACTGGAAACGTAACTGTGCGCTCTACATTGCTGAGTTGCGACAAAAGAAGCAGCAGCATGAATCTGGTCAACCCAGTTCATCTTCAGGTGCGTTCTTTATGATCGAATTATTTTCTCTATCTCATAAACTGAATTCATGGGTATATGATACGGGCTGTGGAATTCATATCTGCAATTCTTTGCAGGGGTTTAGAGTGGAGAGGAAGCTTGCCTATGGAGAGCAATTCTTGCATGTTGGTAATGGAGCACCTGCAAGCGTTGAAGCTATAGGAACTTATCATTTATTATTGCCTTCGGGCTTAGTACTTGTTTTGAATAATTGTCACTATGCACCGTCAATTGTTAGAGGTGTCATATCTTTTTCATGTTTGTCAAACCTTGGTTATCATCATACTATTTCAGGCAATGCAATTTCTGTTTCTTTAAATGGTGTTTTTTATTTTGAAGCTATTGCTGTGAATGGTATTTTTGAGTTAAACATGAATGATAATTATAATGCTTCCCATAATAATTCATTGTATAGCATCAATCATAAGAGAATCAAGAAAGGTCAGGATTCTTCTTATCTTTGGCATTTTCGACTTGCTCACATTGGCAAGACTCGCATGGAAAAGCTGCAACACGATGGGCTTTTAGAAAAGATCAATGATGAATCATTTGATAAATGCGAATCTTGTATTGCGGGCAAGATGACTAAGAAACCCTTTAAAAATAGGATTGAAAGGGCTTCTGATCTACTTGGTCTTATTCATACAGATGTGTGTGGACCACTTAGACATGTGTCAAGGAGAGGTGCTAGCTACTTCTTAACATTTACGGATGATTATAGCCGTTATGGTTATGTTTATCTTCTTAAACATAAGCATGAGGTCTTTGAAACATTCAAAATGTTTAAAGCAGAAGTAGAGTTGCAACTAGGAAAGAAGATTAAAGCTCTTCGATCCGATAGAGGTGGTGAATACCTAAGCCAAGAGTTCATAGATTATCTAGCTGAGAATGGAATTGTCCAGCATCTCACTTCTCCATATACTCCACAACAAAATGGTGTATCTGAGAGAAGAAATCGTACATTATTAGATATGATACGATCAATGTATAATCTAACAACTCTTCCCTTCTCATTTTGGGATTATGCCTTAGAGTCTGCTGTTCGCATTCTCAATATGGTTCCCACAAAGAAGGTGGATAAGACACCGTATGAGTTATGGACTGGAAAAGCTCCTAACTTGTCTTATCTTAAGGTCTGGGGTTGCGAGGCGTTTGTTAAACGTGACTCAGCTGATAAACTCCAACAGAGATCTGTGAAATGCATCTTCGTAGGATACCCAAAGGAAACGATGGGTTACTACTTTTATTACCCCCCAGAAAACAAAGTATTCGTTGCTAGATATGGTGATTTTCTAGAAAAGGAATTCATATCTCAAGAATTCAGTGAGAGGGAATTTGATCTGGAAGACGATCAGGTTGATGCATCACCTTCTGAAGAAACTAGACAACTTCCTGAAGAACCAGATAGTCTGGGTCCTCCACCAGAAGTTGATGTGGTTCCCGTTCGTAGATCTAAAAGGAGTACGAAAGCCAAAGCACCTGAACGACTCTGTCTTAATGTAGAGTGCGATCAAAGTATACTAGGGGATCTTAATGAACCTACTAGTTATAAAGCTGCTATGAATTGTCACACCCCCAAAAAGTGGTTTGCAGCGGAAAATAATGTTATTGGGGTGCCACTCAATTGGTACCACAACACAAGTGCATAGAACGGTTTTCACCTTCAATCATTTAGAATAAAATGGTTTAACAAAAGTGTTGAATTACATTGTAAAAAGTAGTGCGGAATTAGGCCCTTGAAAATATAGTTTAAAACGGTCCCTATTTGAATATCAGAGTCTTCTATAACCATGCCATGCCCTGCCAAAAGCCTCCAGTAGCGTGCCAATGCTTAATACCTGAAAATACATGCTAAAGCGTCAACACGAGGTTGGTGAGTTCATAGAGTTTAAGCAAACAAGTATTTCGCGGAACACAAGATTTTTAGTAGGGATAACCATTATAACAAATACAACGTTAACCCCAAAAATAAAATACGATGCCTTAAGCTCATGACCCCGAAGCTCGACGTAATCGTATGCAATCAAGCATAATAATGCCCCAGATAAGTGTTTGCCAGACACTCGGAAATAATCCGAATGATATGCGTCCGTTTGACAGGTTGGCGCGACCAACTCGGACGGGGTGTCAGCCCAAATAGATCTATTCATAGCATCCGCGCTTACACGCATGTAATTAACGGTTCATGATAAAGGGGACTTTAGTGGCAGTAATCGGTAACTCAGGCAATGTAACAGTTTTGTACTTATGTCCGCAATAGAAATAAAGCAGTGTATTTCCACCCCAAGTATTTGAAATCATGTAATAAAAGTGTACAAGTGAGGCTATGACTCACATATACATTTCAAGCACTTGTGCCCATAGCATAATAATCCAGTTTATAACGATAAATCAAGTCATGCGGTTAAATAACCCGACAAGTAATATAGCAAAGCACATAAATTTTTCAAGTAAACATTCCATTTAAAAGTAATGCAAGTATTGGATTTAGTAAAACGAGCATGTATTCTCCCCCAAAATAGTTGTAAAACGAGTAAAACAGGGGGTATGAACTCACCTGGTGCGATAGCTATGATTACAAGAGTGGATACAATGAAATGAGGCACGATCTCTAACCGCAACCTAATATGAATGATAGGCTCTAATGTAAGCAATGAAATGATGCTACACATGCAAATACGTATGTTATCGATACCACTCGTGAAATTTGGGAAAATAATGTTTATCGTCCAAAAATACATTTTTGACGTCTCGTTAAGTTAGTAAACACTTTTCATGTAAATAGGTTGAAACGGTACTCCACGATCCTCGTTTGGTATTTTATCGGCAAATATAATGTTTTCGTCATAAAATGACACTTTCCATAACTTGAAAATATGACCAAAATGGCCTCGTAAAACTAGTCGTGAAATAGTGTGTATTGAGAGTTAGGAAAGATGCTCAGTAGTTTTAGAAAGATTGTAACATTATCTAAAATTCGTAACACTGAAGTTTTGTCCATACAGGTCTCGACCATAAAGAAAAATAGCCGTGAAGTAGGGTGTTTGGGCTGTTTTGGCAGATTCTGGGCAGTTTCCGGGAAAGTTTGAAAGGCCATAAGTCATTCGTTATAAATCCGTTTGACAGACGGTTGGATGTTTTGAAAACTAGGCTGGGTGAACTAATGTTTAGTCACAGATGTTAATTTTCCAAAAACGAGTCTAACAATGAGAAAAGTGGTGTCGAACATGGTCACTCGGAAAGGTTGTCAACACTTGGAAAAATTTCTAAGTCTGTAGCTGAAGAAAAAATACTAAAAATCGTCTAAGTTCAAACGCTTGTACCTTCTTCGTTATAAGTCCGTTTTTACCCGTTCTTTCGCCCATAGCTTCGTTTTTGAAAGTATTTTTTGAATCTTTAAGCCAAAATTACCCAGAAACCCCTGATGTTTCCACGTTTGGCAAAAAGGGACAGCAACATTCTAATAGTGTCAAAAATGGATTTTTCTAGTTAACTACTTGTCCAAATCCATTCCAATCAACCTCAAAACCACTCTTAATCTACCATACACCTTCTTAGGGTGTCATGGGGTCCTAAACATCACCAACCTTGGTGGATCTCATGAGGATGTTAATAAAACTTATAGATCTATTGTTTAGAAAACATTTATGTGTAAAGTGGTATATATAACATAAGTATATTACGTGATCTACTACTTGAACATCAAAATATAGATCAAATGAGAGTATAAAAGAGTGATAACTTTATTTAACCACTTACTTGGAGTATTGAAGAGTTTTGGAGCTAAAAACTTAATTAATCTATAGGTTTTTATTTCAAAACCTTAACATAGATCACTAATAACACTTGAAAAATACTTTGATCTTGAAAATATGGATTCTTCTCTTGTTGTTGTTCTTGGCCGATCATACACATGGAGAGGAGAGAAAGATGAGCTTTTTCTTTAGTTACTTGTATTATTGATGTGAAAATATCTATGTATAAGTATATATATTATTTTTAAGACAAGAGTACAAGCATTAATGGAAGTATGTATATATTTCAAGGCTTGTAAGAGAGTTGGTGATGGGGGGTACGGCAACACATGGGGTGGATGGATTTGTGTAAGATTTTGCAAGCAAAGTCTTGACCTTGGTGTATTATTGATAGATATTGTGTAGATATTTAGTGTTTTAGTGATACCGGGTACCGAGTTTGCTAGAAATAAAATTTAACGGTACCGAATAAAATGTGACGACGTTGTAAAAATTATGAAATTACATTCCTGATGAAAATCGGGTGTTAAAATAATTGTCGTGTTGAAATATCGTGATCCGACATAATTTTTAGCGTATACCGTAAAGTATAGCAAAAGGTCTCAAAACACCGAGTAAATTAATAATATCAATTTTATATTATTATAATTAATATGAAAATATGTTAGGATCATAGGCTGGAGTATCGGGCATACTGTTAGTAGTAAAAGCTGAGTGGTAACGTTTATTAAATATTTGAACATACGTAAATTAAAATAATGCATATCCGTGCATGACCTAATACACTGATGATGTTACTGATTATATGTAGACTATTCCAAGTGTCCTTACTGATGATGAATGAATTCGCAGCTAAACCTAACCGGTTGCTCGAATTTGAGTACCCGTAAACTAGGTTTACGTGATGATGCATGATGAACATGAATAGTGTTTTCTTCCGGGAGTGAATAGTGTCACATGAATAGTAAAAATTTCTGAATGTTTCTCAAAGTCTCAAACTGTCTCCAAAAATGATGAATAGTAAAATGATGAATAGTGATCGATGAATAGTAAATGATGAATAGTAACTTTCTGAGATGAATAGTGATATAGAAAAATGTCCTGAAAATGCGGGTTGTCACATGAATAGTCCTGAAAAGGCTAAATGGCAGGGTGCTATGGAAGGGGAAATGCAATCCATGCGTGATAATAATGTTTGGACTGAAGTAGACCTTCCTCCTGGTGCCAAGGTAGTCGGGAGTAAATGGCTCTACAAGTTAAAAACGGACATGGATGGCATTGTACACACCTATAAGGCCCGTTTGGTAGCTCAAGGGTTTACTCAAACGTTTGGTATTGACTACGAAGAAACTTTTTCTCCTGTAGCCGATATTAGGGCCATTAGGATTCTTATAGCCATAGCTACATACTATGACTATGAGATTTGGCAAATGGATGTTAAAACTGCCTTCTTAAATGGTTATTTAGATGAAGACATCTATATGAAACAACCAGAAGGGTATGTTAATCCAGAATTTCCAAACCGTGTATGCAAGCTTAATAAATCCATTTATGGATTAAAGCAAGCATCACGTCAATGGAATAAAAGATTTGATGAGGAAATCAAAAGATTTGGATTTACTCAAAATCTTGATGAGCCATGTGTATACTGCAAAGCTAGTGGGAGTAATGTAATTTTCCTTATTTTATATGTCGATGACATATTGATCATGGGAAAAGACATTCCNTCCATTTATGGATTAAAGCAAGCATCACGTCAATGGAATAAAAGATTTGATGAGGAAATCAAAAGATTTGGATTTACTCAAAATCTTGATGAGCCATGTGTATACTGCAAAGCTAGTGGGAGTAATGTAATTTTCCTTATTTTATATGTCGATGACATATTGATCATGGGAAAAGACATTCCAAGTTTGCATGAAGTCAAGGCATATCTTGGAAAGTGTTTTGCCATGAAAGATTTAGGGGAAGCTGCATTTATTCTGGGAATAAAGATATATCGAGATAGATCTCAGCGATTGATTGGATTAAGTCAAAGTGCTTACATTGATAAAATATTGAAGAGATTCAATATGCAAAATTCCAAGAAAGGATATTTGCCAATGCAAGAACAACATGGTTTGAGCAACAAGGTTTGTGCTTCTACATCTGCTGAGGTGCAGCGCATGAAGAGAGTCCCTTATGCTTCGGCTGTAGGATCTATTATGTATGCGGCTAAAAGCACAAGACCTGATGTGTCATTTGCTCAAAATATTACCAGTCGATATCAGCAAAATCCAGGTGAAGCTCACTGGACTGCTGTGAAGAATATTCTTAAGTACCTTAGGGCTACTAAAGATACATTCTTAGTTTATGGGGGAAATCCAGATCCAAATGCAGAACTTGATGTTACAGGTTACTGTGATGCCTCATGGAAAAGTGATAAGGATGATACGAAGTCTCAGACGGGTTATGTCTTTATCATTAATGGAGGAGCTGTGGATTGGAGGAGCAAGAAGCAGAGTACATTGGCGATGTCTGCTGCAGAAAGCGAGTATATAGCTGCTTCAGAAGCTGCGATGGAAGCTGTTTGGATTAGGAAGTTTGTTTCGGGCCTTGGAGTTATGCCATCGATTCAACAACCTATAAAAATGTATTGCGACAATTCTGCTGCAATTACATTTGCTCATGAGCCTGGACTCATGAGGGGCACCAGACATTTCCCGATCAAATATCACTATGTGCGTGAGCAAGTGGATATTGGAGAGATCGATTTACTCAAAGTTCACACAGATGATAACTTAGCAGATCCGTTAACGAAGGCTTTACCCGGTACTAAACTCTTTGAGTTAATAGATAGAATGGGTCTTCGTAAATCTGAAAGTTTCATGCCCATTTGTGATTAGTATTTGGATAAAGGATAATGTACGAATTTTATTTTAATGAAATAAAGTATGGTTTATGTTTATTTTCATTATCGCACATATATTCTGTTTTTGCATGTTTATATCCTTGAATAATTTTATTATTCTAAATCTGTCCTTTGTCGGTTAATAATATGGGAATATTATTAAGGGAAGACAAATCTGAGTATTGGTAGAATATACTTGAAAGTATATTGATGGGTAATCATGCCAATTTCACATGATATTCAAGTGTTGAATATAGGACTTATCCCAACTACATGATGTTGCTTATTATAAGTGAATCATGATAAGTTATCCTCAGACTTGAGATACCAGATAAGTGTCATGGATGTAGTGCATTTCTGTGAAGCAACTTACCGCTATCCGTAACAGGTAGTCATAAGGGTTGTTTTCAGAGGTGTTGCAAAGTTCATGGGTTAGTCTTGTAGTCAAAATAGAATTTGTTCCTTCGAATATGTTTCGAAGTTTAATACTATGGGCCACTCGTAGAATTGACAAAATGTTTGTGTGGCCACGCCCAAATATGTTTTGGCAATTTTGTTCAATTATTGATATACGAGAAACTGTACATTAATAAAGATTCATTTCTTTATTAATCAGAGTATTAGTAACAAAAGGATAATAATAACGATGTATCGTTAAGAGTTTTCCAGGAAACTCAGCTCGGTTTGAACTAGGGGCATTGGAGTGTTGCAAGACGCCGACCAATGTCATTTTACCGTTAATGTTTAACTAAGTGGGAGCTGTTAAATTATAGTTAATAATTAACGTGTAAATGTCTAGAATCGAACACGAGACCTCGGGATTGCACACAATACAAACGAGAATAAAAGTATAAATAATAAATATTAAATGTTATGTTTATTTATTATTTTGAACACTTAACAGACTTAACGGTCGTTAATACTTAACCGTATGAACTAACTATCGTTAAATAAGAAAGAAAAGGACTAGAGTGAAACTTGGGACACAAGAAAGCTTCTAGAACCCCTTAGGGAACTAGGATTCGGCCGACCCACTCCATAAGGAGGTTAGGGTTGTTGCTTGGTGACCAAGTTTCTCAACTCTATATAAACAAGGGCCTTTAGGGATTTTTGATACATTCTCTTGTACACACACAAGATCCCTAAAACTCTTTTCTCCTTCTCTTTTCTCTTGATCGGTCGACATCCCTCTCCAAAAGGGTTTGTGGGTCGAAAATTTTGTTATCAAAATTTTAGTGTTCTTGTTTCTTGCAAAACCTTTTATTCGTGATTAGTTTGTGTGTACAAGAACGAGGTAATTACTCACTATAGTAATTATCAAGAGATCGTTAAACAAAAAGGTAAGGGGTTTAACATTGATCTATATAAACCCTAATTAGGGTTTATCTATTGTTTATTCCCAATCAAGTATTGTTCAAGGTACGTTTTCTATTTACGTTTTAGTTAACTATTACTTATTATACTTGATCCTTATGCTTCCGCTATATGTGCTACTTTGTGTTATTAATTATATGAATGTCATGATACTTATATTCTAACACTAACTCATTTTCTATGGTCAATAATTGAGACTTTTGTTTGTTAATTTTCCATCTTTTTAGAAAAAGTTTCATAATTTTGTGGTTGTTTTCACATACAGGTGTGGTAGCTTAACAATTGACATGCTAAATTGGCAAACTTGTATATAAACATCTTTATGTTGAAAAAAAGTACAAACAATATGAATGGAACTTTAACAAAGTTGAAAATCTCATAGACAAACAACTCATAGATAAACAAAAAGGGCACATATTAATCAAATGTACCAAACAAGATGGGGGAAAGGTGTTCTACAACCTCAAAAATAGCGTTTTACATAAGTCGCGCATCGTTGGTCGGGGAGAAGGATATAAAACAGACATTGTTATGTTTCCCAACAGCCTATTTTCATTCCATAACATCATCACAAATTTGAGGTCGGTAAAAAATCATTGTAGGAAGAAAAGATGTTGCGGCAAGTTATAAATTATAGACGACATGCCTATTTGGTCGAAGATAGTATGCAGTTTTGAGTCGTTAGTCAGGATTACATATATCTACGTATTGTATTTGGTCACTTTAGTTTATTGTTTTGTTTTGTTTGCAGTTTTGCATCAATTGGTATCTATATATTGGTTTAATTCGTTTGTTCACATATAGGTTATAATTAATTTATATGTAGTAGGAGTAACTTTTTAGTATTTTATCAGCAACCAATGAACAAACGCATGTGTTTGTTACATATAAATTCATTAGCTACCAGCCTACCAATGAAACAACTATAAAGCAAATGAAACAATATAGCCAAACGCCACATATATTGAAACGTTACTATTCTAGTAACAAACGATGTGTTAACACTGACCAATATTTTTACTACAATTTGGGGTCAAATTTTGGATTTGAGCAATATCACAAGCTATTACAGTATAAACTTCCAGAAAATTTAAAGATAATAAACATCCATACTCATTAGCTTATAAACTAATTGAGAGGGTACATGATCAAATGTATTTGTTTGCATAGCCAAAAGATGTTGGGATATACTATCTAATAACACTTACTAATATGAGAAACGCGGCAGATTAAATTCCCATAGGAACCCTTGTAATTTGCTTTAAGCACGGGCTTGAAAGCCGAATTCATAATTTTATTACTTACAACTGTAATGAAAAATCTACTTTGTTAAGGGAATTTAGACAAAAACAGAGGTTTACTTTTTGGTAAGGGAATTCTATTAGTGGAAGAATAAGATCAATGCAAAAAGAGAATTTCCAACACAATCCTAAAAAGACATACAAGTGCTGCTTTGCAGCAAGTGGTGATTGCAAAATCAGATTGTTCATCTATGTTGCACGGGGACGGATACGGAAACGGGTACTTAGAAACGCCAATGTCCCAAAACTCAAGAAACGGGTACGGCCAGAAACGTTTGTGTATTTTATAGAATTTTATATATAACTATTAATAAAAATAAAAATCAGATTAATAAAATAGTTAGAACACCATTATACTCTTTTTTTTCTAAACAATAGTTACAAAAAAGATTATCAGATCATTTAAATAACATAAATAAACACAAACTATTATATAAACAACACAAAATAGACTCACATGTAAATTGGCACATTCAAATTAAAACTATTATTTATACTAGAAATAAATTTGTGTGGTAAATATGATGCTTTGGGACATGTAACTTTTGACAATTATATCTCTCTCTCCATTCATCTTTTCATTTCACTGTATCTTCTTCTTCCTTGCATTGACTATGAACAACTTCTTTTATGTCGTTCTAAGTTTTGCTTTTGATTATTTTGTTTAGTTGGAAAAATATTAGGCCCAGAAACGTGTTTAAAAGGCCCAGAAACATTTCCCAAAAGTTTCCTACTCAACACCTCGCAATTTTCAGTCAACATGAAACGTATCCTTTTTTCCGAAAACGTTTCCGGCGTGTTTCCAGGCGTTTCTAGCCGTTTCCCGTTTCCGAAACGTTTCCGGTACGGGAGACGGCACCCCGACGGCGTTTCCGTGCAACATAGTTGTTCATAAGATGTGCAGACAAATAGCATCATAAACAGAAAACACATTTACTATTCCCTCTATATTATGACAATTTCAAATATTTAACAAAGCAAACGATGATTTGATGAGCGGATACACATCGTGAAAGACACCAAACTGTTAAGTGTTAACTGTGAACATTCGGCCTTTCTCATTTACGATAAAAGGAGTATACAGCATAAATTCAGTAGATTAAATATGCAAGATACTTGTGATTGCAGATTAACTATGCAAGGGCCAAAATCATAGAAAACCAATAAAAAACCTGCCATTCACATACCGAAAGTGTTAAAATTTAAGTAACATGACAATCATATAATTAATAACACTAAGTAGCACATATAGCGGAAGCGTAGGATCAAGTATAACATATAAAGGATAACTAAAACATAAACAAGAACGTACCTTTTGATTCTAGCTAAACAAGAATCAAACTTCAATGATATTGAACAATAGGAAGAACCCTAATTAGGGTTTATGTAGATCAATGAATAACCCCTTACCGTTTTGTTATTCGATCTCTTGATAATTACTATAGTGAGTAATTACCTCGTTCTTGTACACACAAACTAAACCGTATAAAGGTTATGCAAGTAAACTACACAAGAATTGTTTTTGGTAAAACAAAAATCGGGACCCTAATAAATTAAGGGTGTACGATCGGTTTAGGAGGCAAAGAAGAGAAGAAAACTTTTAGGGTTATGTGTGTGTGCACAAAAAGTGAGAAACAAATAACCCTTGAGTTTGTATATATAGTGGAAAAGAAACTTGGAGCAAAAGCTAGGGTTTGGGTTACCCCAACCCCTTGGCCGGTCGAACTAGAGCCCAAGGAGGGTCTCTAGATCCTTCTCTTGGTTTCCTAATTATCCACAATATCTTCTTTCCTTATTTGCGTCTAACGGTCGTTAGTCATTTAACGGAAAACACTAACGGTCGTTATGTTCTTGTGTCTAATAATAAATATAAAATACATTTATTATTTCTCCTTAATACTCGTTTGTATCGTGTGAAATCCCGAGGTCTCGTGTTCGATTCTAGACATTTACACGTTAATAAATTAACCATATTCCAACAACCCCCACTTGGTTATCTATTAACGGTAAAATGACATTCGCCGGCGTCTTGCAACACTCCAATGCCCCTAGTTCAAAACGAGCTGAGTTTCCTGGAAAACCCTTAATGATTCATCGTTATTATTATCCTTTTGTTACTAATACCATATTAATAAGGAAATAAATCTTTATTAAATTTCGATTTCTCGTTTACTACTGATTGAACAAAATTACCAAAACATCTGAACGTATTCCAGATAGACTTTGGGCGTGGCCACGCAAACATTTTGTCAATCCTACGAGTGGCCCAATAGTATTAAACTTCAAAACAAATTTGAAGGAACAAATTCTATTTTTACTACTAACCCATGAACTTTGCACCATTCTGAGAAACAACCCTTATGACTACCAGTTACGGATAGCGGTAAGTTGCTCCCACAAAATGCACTACATCCATGACACTTATCTGGTATCTCAAGTCTGAGGATAACTAATTATGATTTGCTTAAAATAAGTAAAATCATGTAGTTGTGATAAATCCTATATTCAACACTTGAATATCATGTGAAATTGGTATGACTACGCATCAATATACTTTTCAAGTATATTCTAACCAATACTCAGATTTGTCTTCCCTTAATGATATTCCCATATCATTAACCGACAACGGACAAGTTTAGAATAACATAAGTTATTAATGGATTTAAACATGCAAATATAGGACACAATTTATTATTAATGAAAACAAACGTACTAAGTACTTTAATTCATTATGAATAATAATTGCTTAATGTCCTTTACCCAAATACTAAATAGATCAATGCATGATAATTCTAGTTAATGAATTTTATCTCAAGTAATGACTTGTTGACATTTATGCCTCAAGTAATGACAATCATACTCGTTGACAAGGCATTTATTTCAACTAACTTTGATCTATAGGAATTTTGAGAACACTTATTTCAAGAATTCAATTTAGTGAAATTCTTGTACATGTATATCCAACTATTTTGATATATCCACATAATATTTCATAAATGGTGTGATATCCTCAACCACCAATTTATGACAATCAAACTTTCAAACATTTCAAAGTTTAAAGTATTCTAATTCTTTAATGTATAATGCAACTATGCTCTTAGTTGAGCACAACTAGTTTACATGGCCATTAACAAGGATAAAATCCTACCATGACTAGTATCGAGTGTCATCTCAATTAAACTAGCATCATTGTATAAAAACTACAATATGCTCTTTAAAATCCCGTAAACTCAATATCCATTGTGTAATTTTATGCCTACCAATCTTTCAAGATTTATTGTCGGCTATAACAATTGCGCAACAATCTGCCATATTATTTATACTTAGAATTTAGGAGCAATTCCAGGTCGAGGATCATTATTCTAAGTCCAAACATATTCCATTAGAATATTCATTACACAAGTTATATAATAACTTTGATTGGATATCAAACATTGTCGAATCATTGAGCATGATACAACAATAACATGATACACATGAAAAATCTTTCAGTCAAACTTGGATTTTATTCATGTTCTATCTTTACAAATATATATATCCATTTAGTCTTTCAAAATGATATATCATATTCTATTAGATTTATTTACCGCACAAGTTTATTAATTAATAAACTCTTGTTCCAAGGTTGTATGTTTTATTTTCTAAATCTTTTAAAGTAAAGTTTCATTCCAAACTAAGACTTAACACTTTACTTATATGGAATGTAACTTCTTATATGTTATACAACATATATGATTTAGTAAATCAAACATAATACTCCCACTTGCTTTCAGGAATACTTAGAAATTACCTTATTCCAATTATAAATCAAAACATTGATTTAACAATTAATCATAAGAGTAATCTCCTAGATGCATGCATTATCCATTCATGGATTATTGCACTTTGTATACTTTCAAAGATTTATTTGAATTCATAAACTCCTTTTGATTACTTATCGTCCTCGCTCAAGTAATCATTCAAGAAAGAGTTTTGATATTCATTTTCAGATTTCATATTCATATAAATATGACAATTACCATCTCTGTAATTTTAATATGCTTAGGAAAGAGTATTTAATCATAGTTAATTGCTTAAATATGATTAATAATCTTGTCATACATTAAAATGTGCATACAATTATGTCCATATGACTTCTACACAAAGATTTAAACCACTAGGGTTACATAATCTTTGAATAAACTCATCATCATTCTCTAACTATTAAGAATTAAGATAAACCAAATTTTCAAGATTTGATTATCTTCATGAACAACATCTATAACATCCATAGTATGTGTAATTTACCCACTCCATTATTTGGTAATACTTCATCATATAATCCTTAGCATATTAACTAAATACCTAAGATATCCAAGTGGATCTATGAATGATAATTCCATCATTTTGAGATTTATCATTTACATGTTAAACCTCATCATGATTTTAATAGTGTGATTATAGAAGATTGTGTATCTTGTAATTTTATCTTTTCAAGATAAAACTCCCACTTGCCTTCAGTAATCTATAGACTATCTATAAATACTTAGCAATAAGAGCAACAATCCAATTTTCTCTTTTGGGATATTACAAGTACACATTGACAGTTCCTGACATTCTTTTGTTAATGACCTACACATAAGTAGCTTAACAAATTCAGAACTTCCATATTCAAGACTTAATGTGATTCATCACATTCCTTGATGTCTTATAAATCTTCTAGGAGTCTAATTGAGTATATTAAATTCATACTCAATTTTCTAACCTTGATAACTTTTGGAAGAAAAGAAGTTATAGTTATCTTTAATCAAACAATAACAATAGGGTTTGATTCTCCTAACTGAATACACCATAAACTTGTGGTATTTCATTAGGACTCATATTGTCAGACAATCTATCAATATGAAAGATAAACTTATATCTTTTAGCTTATTTATTTTATTTACCAACTAAGTCAACTTAATGGTATAATAGAATTTTCAAGCCTCTTGCATGCTTTATAACCCAAGTACTTAATAACCAAGTCACTTCATTTTCATGTCTTAGAAAGAAGACATAAACTGTTATAATCCCACTACACGTTATTAATCATTGATCAACTCAATGACTTCTTGTATATTTGTTAATTAAAAGACCATAACAAGTTAACGTCTTACTTTATTATAAGTCTTGTAATACTTAAAAGACTTCATGTTTATAACTATAGAATACAATATAAAACATGTATAATTAAAGTAATCATGAACACCATCATTTGGTTTTAATAATATTTTCAAGTTAACTCACTACTTCATTTATTTATGTCATTCTAAGAATACATAATTATTGAAGTAGTATTATATTACTTCATGCATTTATGTCATTCCAATAATACATAAATAATTGAAGTTGTCTTGTTATCATATTGACACATGTTCTAATAGATGTCTAATTTATAAACAGTAAATTATCCATGTAGGTCTCACGCATACATGGAAATTCACCTTGTTATTGGAATTTAGTCTGCGTCTCACGTTTACTAAATTTCAACACCAAGTGTTTCTTAGATTAGATGTATTAATCATATTAGAACTATAGTCTCTTACTTTGCAGTTAAGAGAATCCTTTAAATCATATTACTATGTGTTGTACCTTGCACACAATCAAGATTTCTCCCACTTGTGCATGGCACAACATCAAGTACCACATAAACAACACGAACGCGTTTGTTATTGTGAAGAATATGATTTGTGTCATTATATTAACATAACTAGTAGATATAGAGTCACTCAATCAATCAAGGAAACGTACATGACTATCCTTGAAAATATTAATCTCTCTATTTTGGAAAGTAATTATCTTGAGATATACAAAAGATAATATGAGTTACAATCAAGACAATAAGTCTTGTAATTCCCAGTAAATTAGAGAACATTACAATAATCTCTTATTCAGTAATAAGTACACAATACTCCCACTGAATTTGACAACATTGTAAATGTTTCATTAATCAGTGAAAGGAAATAGTGTACTATTTACTTTCCTACATCTTTTGAGAAAAACCTATTCCAACAATTATATAGGTCTTAAAAGAATGTATTCTACTACATAAATGTGATTCATCACATTCCAAATTATTAACTTGAAAAAAAAACTGGGCATGCAATTTCTTCCTGTATAGATATACCATTCCAACGATTGTATGTAGTTTCTATAAATGGTCAAAACAAAACAACTAGATAAAATATGCTAGTTTGTATTTTACCATTTTGCGGTAATTTGTCTAGTTTCTATTTAAATAACTCATAAAGTGCAAATCATCTTACTATTAAAGATTGCTATGAGTTATGTATTTAGAACATAGACAATTCTAATTTTCCTATTAAACCTTTCTCAATCATGAAAAGGAATAGGATTAAGTCTCACACTTCTCTTATGGAAAGAAGACTGTTTATTCTTTTCATAAAGTTGACTCAAACCAAAACTCATGTGGGTGTAGATCAATTTACTTGTGAAAAGAATAACTTACGTTTGGTTCAATGTTGCATTAATACATTAAAAGAATTTTCAAAATTCAATTTTAGTATTATCGATAATCAATATATTTTCAAGCAAACATAATACCCATGGAAATATTCATATATCCATCTTAGTTTCTTGAAAATCTAGGATCCAACTTTTCATAATTCCACCACGTCAGTTGATCTGCCATATAGCGAAATTACAAAAGATGGTAATCTGTCGAACAATAATTGGCAAACAATTTTCCAATTCCTAGATCAATTATGGGGTTTACATCAAATTGATTCATCAACTTGCAATGTAAACATGTTTCACCCCATCTTGTGCCGTAAGCTCTAGGTCTCACGCATCAACTTACTTAAGTTGTCTAACTTAGAAACTGTAAATTCTCCATGTGTGGTCTCACGCACACTCGGAAATTTACCTTGTCATTAATTTTGGTCCAGGTCTCATGCATATCCAAAATTAACTTCAAGTGTTCCTTATATTTAGATGGCACAAAACTTAAATTTTTTATAGGGTATTTAATTTTGATGTGTCAATCAAAACATGTATAAAGATGCATGCACTCATCTTTAATACATAGGTTTTTCAAAACAATTTTATAAATCTGGTTCTTTAACGTGAGCGAGATCAACAAAGTTTTAATTGAGGCGTTGAGAAGCTTACAACATTTCCATAAGATGCTTCGTACTTAAATGGCATTCAATATGACACACAGGCGAAGCGTAGAGACAGAATGGAGTCTCTCTAAGGCCACAATTTAATGCGAAACCAAACTTATACCTTCACTTTATAGTGTGCCATTGGATCATTGAACGCGATAAAAGTACCGTCGCATCAATCAATTAAAAGTTTATGATTAAAGCTCAAAACTTCGTTTCACCATTATTAGTCCAATTAATTTTTCTTTTTAAAATTACCCTTGTTATTGCTTACAATTATAAACACATAACACATAAACAAGTAATTTAAAAGAAAACAATAAACAACTAATAACAATAAAGCGGTGAAAACAATTAGCCACATGTAAACTTGATTGGATAAAAAACCCTAATTAAAACAATTCTAGGTTTTATAATGTGCATAATTAACTAAAGCTTTCACTTTGCACAAGTGAGCCACATACATCGTATAAATGATTACGTAAGCTAAAGTTAATTAATACACCACGTAAATTGATTTTAATTATACTTGGAGTCTTCCCCAATTTTAGATCTATCTAATAATTTACATGTGAAACACATACTTGCAATTAAACAATAGAACAATCCATGACAAACATGCACGTTTCGTCATGGATTCATGCATAACAATTACCACCTAGTTCACATAAGCATGTTACAAATCTAGGGCTTCTAACCAATTAATTATTCATAATTAATTAAACCACAAACCCTAATTAGGGTTCATGGAAGTGATCGACCCCCCCCCCCCCAAAATTAGGGTTAGGGTTTATTTTTTCTAAAAAAAATATTAAAGAAAACCCTAGAAACATTAACATGTCTATCTAAAACAATAAAGATACGTTTTTTATGGTTTTAGTATGCTATTACATGTTATACATGGCTCGTAATGCCACTGTTAAAATTTAAGTACCATGACAATCATATAATTAATAACACTAAGTAGCACATATAGCGGAAGCGTAGGATCAAGTATAACATATAAAGGATAACTAAAACATAAACAAGAACGTACCTTTTGATTCTAGCTAAACAAGAATCAAACTTCAATGATATTGAACAATAGGAAGAACCCTAATTAGGGTTTATGTAGATCAATGAATAACCCCTTACCATTTTGTTATTCGATCTCTTGATAATTGCTATAGTGAGTAATTACCTCGTTCTTGTACACACAAACTAAACCGTATAAAGGTTATGCAAGTAAACTACACAAGAATTGTTTTTAGTAAAACAAAAATCGAAACCCTAATAAATTAAGGGTGTGCGATCGGTTTAGGAGGCAAAGAAGAGAAGAAAACTTTTAGGGTTATGTGTGTGTGCACAAAAGGTGAGAAACAAATAACCCTTGAGTTTGTATATATAGTGGAAAAGAAACTTGGAGCAAAAGCTAGGGTTTGGGTTACCCCAACCCCTTGGCCGGTCGAACTAGAGCCCAAGGAGGGTCTCTAGATCCTTCTCTTGGTTTCCTAATTATCCACAATATCTTCTTTCCTTATTTGCGTCTAACGGTCGTTAGTCATTTAACGGAAAACACTAACGGTCGTTATGTTCTTGTGTCTAATAATAAATATAAAATACATTTATTATTTCTCCTTAATACTCGTTTGTATCGTGTGCAATCCCGAGGTCTCGTGTTCGATTCTAGACATTTACACGTTAATAAATTAACTATATTCCAACAGAAAGTACGTATCTGAACCGAGTGCTTAGGTAAAACAATAAATTACACTCTCTTCATAGTTTTTTACTCATCAGTCAATTTTGAAAAGTGTTTACGTAAAACTATATCCAAAGCTTCAACCAACCACCTCGCTGATTAAAGCTTCAAAAGAATGAAGCTGAGCTAACTTGAACACTTAAAAGGATTGCAACAACCACCCTCTCTTTGAACTAGCTAGTGTCTAATGCATGTCTATCGCCCACCCTTGACCTAATGCAGAATTCATATATACGTGCACCCTACTTATAGATCAAGCCCTTTCTAGTTAAAACAGCAACAAGGAAGAAACCTCCATCTCAAATACTAACAGAGACCACGTACTGCTACACCTCTAGCCAGCTTGGCTCGATCTGTTATTTGTTAAGGTGAATGCATGTATATTTCTCTCTATACTTTCTGCAAATTCCCTCTGTTGTAAAAATCGGCCCAGGCGGCCGATTAATCCCCGCATAATCGTTGATCGCTCAGTAAGCGCCTTGATTTATTGGCCTATTTAATCGGTTTGGTCAATGATCGCTTAAAAATCAGTCAACAAACCGATTAATCGGACAAAATCGAACAAAATCGGTATAATTGTACCAAATCGTTTAAAAATCGGTCAACAAAATCGCTTAAAAATCAGACAAAACTGCTTAAAAATTGGTCAACAAACTGATTAATCGAACAAAATTGGTCAAAGCTCGCTTAAAAATGGTCAACAAACCGGGTAATATCTATTTTTGACTTTGAACTTTGAATAATTATGTATTATGTTTATATTTGAACACTTGAAATATTTAAACTTTGGTGCACAATGCTTATCTCATACATATAATATAATACAATATCTAAAATTACAATTTTGTGCATAAAAATTCTAATCCTATTAATCCCCGATTAATCCCTGCCTAACTGATTAATCGCTAGGCTCTACCCGACCGCCTCACTAGCACCTAGCGATTTTTACAACTTTCATTCCATGATTAACAAAATACGATATGGTTTCCCAAAGGGGAACTCTCACCGATAAACTCTGATCATCGATCAGTGCAGCTGGCTAGCCTAGCTAGATGAGAATACGAGATACTATTAACTAGTTTTGGCGAGAAAGTTGAACTGAACACCAATTGACAACAGCAACAATTTTAGTAGATTTAAGAAGATACATAGCAATATCTTATATTCTTCTTACACGTTAATGAAAATTCTATTTTACCTCCTTATACCCCACTATGACCGGATTGGGGTTATTGTTGCAACTAAAAACATGACTAGTAAAATATTTCAAAAAGTCAAACAGTCCTTCAAAAACCTTACATTGCACAAAAGTTTAACTTGTGGGGTGTTTGTTTAAGCTTATATAGCGGGCTTATGGCTTATGTAAGGTACAAACTCATCAACCGTGTTCCAAGTCAAACAAACTGTTTAACTACAAACTCATCGTCATGAAGCAGTTAAATTCATATCCTAATCAAACCTCAACAACATCAAACCTGCATATCAGATGAAAAAGTCCAAATCAAATTCTAAAAGACCAAAAGGACTTCTTAATCAATAAAACGCTTGCCTGTGGGATGTAAGGTACCTACCAATCAAGTTTTCCACGATTTTGAAGGTGGCGCTCAAATCGCTGACCTAACATGCAAACACTCGCTTGTGAGGTAATTGTAGTTTCAGGCCTCAAGTTGACACTGCGAAGCTTCTTCCCATTACGCTAGAAAAATTCGGTTATGGGGGTAAGTTTGTATAAATATGAATCAACATCAGCAAAAACATTACATAACTTCAAACCGGCATAAGATACATCAATAACAATACACACTAACTTTTCTAAAAACCTGATTCATCTAATTAATAGTCAACTAAAGCAGGTTTGACTGAAGGCTATAGAGGCAGGGGTAAGGAATAAGAAAGAAAATCAAAACCAATCAGATAGAGGTATGCGATTGTACGTCAATCCTAATATCTAAAACCCGCACAAATATATCTTCTCCCTTTACCTCAGCTCTTTCTAAACTATAGTCCGGGGTTGACGATCATACACTTACCTTTATATTATCAACCCAAGCTAGGACCAAAACAAACAGTGTACCTCATAACTCATAACTAAGATAGTACGTGCATGTATGTTGCTACACTTATGTAGCTAGCCAAACAGGGATCTGGTTCGTAGATTTTCCGCCTCACACATTTGCTTAATGGTCTGTTTTTATATGGGATTTGGTGCTGCTATTAATTGGTCATTTCTGGTAGGTAGTATAAAACGTGCATGTGGAGTGACTAGTGAGGTGAGACATATTGTCACAGTGACAGACGAGTATGAGCTAATATGATTAGCTTTAGATTGAAGGTCATACCCATTAATAATAGTATAGTAGCAACTAGTATCAAGCTTTTAAAGTGAGAATTTTAACTGAAGAATATATATAAGCGAAATCAAACAAAATTAAACGATCAGTTTGAAAAATGTATCAAGTATTAGAACTTACAGTTGTTGCGTTCCACTCCTTGCCAAAGACGTAGTCCAAAGGGATACAGTCGTAGCAATCAAATGTCATGACGGTAGTCCAAAGGCGACCCATGGCCTGGCAGCATGAAGATTGTCGCAACACGCCCGCAATGCTTGCACTTTTTAAAAACATAAAACTAGGTATTAGCTAGTTTAAACAGGAACTAAAAAAACCAACTATTTGTTGAAGGTAACTCTCTTTTACATGGAGAGAAACAGAATTAAAGTGACTATACAGAGCTCCATTAAGATGCATTGTACCTTCTTGCATAAGTGTGCGGGGACTTTGCTGCGTTTGACGGGATAAGTCTCACCAGTAGAGACACCAACATCATCGTCAGTTATTGCAAAGCACTTTGTGCATTGGATCTGCAAAATGAAAACACATCTTATACATGCATTCACACTGAATTGGATTTTGGTAACATGTTATAATTAGAAAACATTATAACCAAACTTCTTCAACATGATCATAAGCTAACTAAAAGATACTTAACATATAAAAATTTATATGTTAAACAAGTGTCATTAAGCAAGAAAAAATAAATAAACAACATTAGTTGATAATCATCAACACAAATCATTTTCTCCTTATATTTTAGGCTTATTAGGCTAAATGGTTTTGGCTTATATGAAGTTAGATAAGTTTGTTATATGTGATAAGCTTATAGAAACCTACCAAATTCAAAATAAGCCGGAAGATATATGTATATATATTACGTTGTTAAACATACGGCGAAACCAAATAAGCTCATAAGCTTGTGCTAAACAACTAATGGTAACCTACAAATGGAATTTCAATTGCAGTGTTATAGACCCTAGTGGTCAATAACTAACTAATGGTAACGTGCACAAGGACTGATCAAGCACGCAACAAATTCAAAAATTACACAAACACACAGCGCAAATCATATGGAATGGGATCAAACATATATAAGGTTCTAAGTAGCAACATACATTCCCAATCGTATGTGATCATCAAGCATATGGTTCTAAGTAGCAACATCAACAAACTCAAAAATGAAAGAGTAGTATGTTATCAAGCATATGGTGGTTCTAAGTAGCAGCATACATTCCCAATAGACCAACTCTCAGAAAATTAAGAAGAAACCATATACGATAATCCTTTCTGGCAGCAATATAAACCAACCCTGAGCAACCCAGCCTACAAATCAAAAACTAACACAACCGGCCACTTAGATCCTAAATTAATCAACTCAATTGCAAAACTGTTTTTTTAACACATGCAAACTTAAGGTCAATCAAACACGGACACTGTTTAGGTATGCACTTACCACCCTAACGTCCAACACGGAAAATGAATAAACAACATTAGTTGATAATCATCAACAAATCATTTTCTTCTTACATTATTGGCTTATGAGGCTAAATGGTTTCGGCTTATGAAAAGTCCAAATCAGATTCTAAAAAGACCATAAGGACTTGCTGCTGCTAATCAATTAATATATATATACGGTATCTATATTGATATTTAACTACTATATAGGTACACCTTCCTAACGGATAATTATTCCTCTAGATCTGTCGATATCTTAAACATCAAGCAAGTACTTGTTCTATGGTTGCTTCGGAAAAAGAAAAAAAATAGTACAAAATACTGCTGGTACTGTAGTAGTAGCATACAAGCACAAGAGTAGTAGCATACAAGCACAAGAATGTTTAAACATAAATTTATCAATTTATAATAAGTGTTCCAAGTTTAAGTAGCTCAAAAACACATACCCGCTTCCTTTTCCACAAACCTCGCACCGAGCACCCCATGGGCTTATACCCATCACAAAGAAACTGCATGAGAGGAGCTGCCCTTTCATTGTTAGGATTTTGTGTCAATGGAAACCCCTGCTCCGGGATCATAGTTATAGGCCCTATCTCGTTGCACCCTTTGCACTATAAAACCAGAAATAAACGGGTCAGTTTTTGTGTACAAGATCGCATTAACACTGAAAATATACTTATAATGTCAATTAAATTCAATAGATATTAAAGTTATCCATTTAATTACAATGTAACCATAATAGCAATAGCAAATCAACTAGACCTTAACATTTACATTACAGGTTTTAGTCGCGTACCACCAACATCAAAATGATTCTTAACGTTTAAGTAACTAGTGTTTTGTTTAAATGCCCATGTGTCTTGTGTTATCTCCCTTACATTTACGTTGCCCCCTTAATAAATAATACTAACACGTAATTAAGTAGATCTGGTATGTGCTGAAACACATACCTTTTCTTGACCAAATTAAGACCCAAAATGACCAAAAACCGACCTAAAATGCCAAATATATGTTGTTTTTGTGTTTTTGGTTGTGCAGGTATGGATATGTGAAAAAAGGACAAAAACCGAGCCAAAACGGTAAAAACGAGCACGAGATACGAAAAGATCGCTAAAATACGAGGCCAAGACGAAGTCAAAAATATTTTTCGAGCACACCATTGGAAAGAGCACGAAAAAACGAGTCCGGAGGTACTTTTACTTTTTCTTGACCGGTTCATATACTCTTTAAATTGACAGGTCAAACTCTTACTTGAACCTTTTCTATTAAATGAACTGGACATAATGCATGAAGGGTTATTAATTAAATTGTGCAACTTATAACTGAAGCTATGCTTCACCCTAGTGGTAAGCAGCTTCAACCCTCAAACGAGGGGTACCGGGTTCAAATCCCGTCCAGAGCAAAATGGGGTTTATATTATCCCCGCCACGTGGCATCACCTTAGTGGTCCACGTGGCAGACCCGAACCAGACCCGACCCGCTCCAGACCCGGACCCGACCCGATCCAGACCCGGCCCGTTGACCGTTGACCAGACACGTGGCATGCCACGTGTCGCCACGTGTCACCACGTGGACCAATCAGACCCTGCCACGTGGCAGTGGGTCCCACCTCAGCTAGCTCAGTCAGTGGGTCCCACCTGCTGACGTGGCCATGACGTGGCCCAACCAGAGGACGCCACGTGGCGGCGGCGCCGCCAACTAATGATTGGTACGAGGTATTTAATGCAGGTACGGCGCCGACAAGACTGACTGACACGTCAGTACGAGGTGGCAGGTGGCAGGGCGGCTGACCAATCAGGAAGTGACACGTGGCAACTCTGACGCGTCAGTACGAGGTTCAGGAGTATTCCAGAGCAGTCTTCGGGCCAATAGGAAGATGACACGTGTCCAATCATTGGCTAATGATTGAGAATATTCTGGACAATGATAGAAGAATTATGCTGGTGTATTAAAGTCGGTGGAATTTATTTCCAGACAGTTCTGTGCAGTAGTATAAATACCCATCAAACAAACCTTTCCAACAGCCTTCCATACACAAAAATTACACACACACACATATAATAGGGGTAGTATTAGTATTAGTATTAGTATTAGTATTAGTATTTGTATTGTAATAGGTGGTAGGTGGTATTTGTAGTTGTAATATTAAAAAGACTTTTGTATCAAGCTTTGTTAATATAAGGTATTAAGCTTTACTTAATTTCTTTTACGCATTAATATTTTTGTTTTAGTTAATTACTTTTTACGTCTTAATTTATTTTTATAAAAATCTTTACTTTTAGCCTTCTAATTAATTAAGTTTTATCTTTTCACCTTAAAAATTTATTTTAGCTTACATCTTACTTAAAAAGTTTTAATCTTTTTACATTTTTAGTCGTATCTTACTTAAAAGTTTTAATCTTTTTACATTACTAGTGTTAATTTAGTTTTAAAAATCAAATTTTTATAATTTTAACGCTTTCTACTTAAAAAAGTTGTCACCTTTATTTACAATCCATCTAAAAATTTCATAAAGTTTCAAACTTTGGTGAGAATTATGGGTGGTATGAAGTATTTTGGGTTAATTATTGAGCTTGGTCGTAGTTTATTCATCATTATCGCTCTTAATTAAATCCGGGTACTTTCTCTTCCTTTACTTTATTACATTCTTAGCATAATTAGAGTTTTAGTTTAATTATTTAGCATAGATAAATATAATTATGGTTGTTAGAGTTAATGTTGCTTGTAGTTTATTAATTATGCATAGTGAGTAGATTTATTAGTGTTTGTTAAGTGATGCTAATTTGTGATTTAATTGTGGATTAATAAAAAGTTTATGATTAATAATTAGACAAGTTATTTAGATTTGTAATTTTATTGTTTGAAGGGCAAAAGCTGGAAAATAATTAAATTACACATCTAGAAATTATTTTCTTTTAAGAAGATTGTTTGCAATAGAAACCAACGTTGTGAGCAAATAGTTTTTTTTAAGGAATATAATTCGTCATCAAACTTTATCCACACTTAATGAGCTCATTACGTCACTTGGCAAACATATTCCTTATATTATCTAAAGTTCACTTTTAGGATTACTTAGTAGCTTTAATCGTTTAGTTAATTGCTTTAGTAGTTAATCATTTTTAGTTTAGTTGCATTTTAGCTTAAGTCCGCCTTGCTTGCTTATTGTTAGTTGCTTTTATTTTATATTTCGTAATTTTAGCGTAAAAATCCAAATTCTCATTTCCTTCCGCTATCCATTCATTTCACAAAACTCGATCCCGATCCAATCAACTCAAATTAACGCCTCGTTGGGAGAAACGACCCGAGGAACGTACTTGCCCGTGCTTACTTCGGTAACGATCACGTCTATTATATTATATATATATAGCGCGTATCGAACCAAGATCCAAAAAAACAAAAACAAAAAAACTCCTGTATCTTCTATAAAATAAATCAACACAGAAGAACCCAAAAAGGTCACCGTAGACTTTACAAGCCCTAGGCTACATATGATAACTCACCAATCACAAATAATAAAATTATTGGGGACATCCAAACACCACCACAATAAATAAATAAATACTACTAGTACTAATTTCTATCCAAAAACAAATCATCATTTATTTAGATGATTCAATGTAACAACCCAAAAATCATAGGTTCCGTTTGTGTTCCCTAGTAAAAGTTGAACAAGTAAGATAACTAAACCAAAGACATAAGCTTTATTCCACTTGCATATTATGTTGTGTGCAGTTAACTTTAAGTGATTACCTTCTTGACGAGATGGAACTATGTCCCTTCTTAGAAAGAGGTGTCTCCTCAAAGCTTAGGCAGCCTAACACATAAAAGAAAGATATATTAGACCAAAGAAACAAAAGAGTCATATAGAAGACAAATCTACCTTTATTTCATATTTCCGAGACCGTCTATTACAACAAAGGCAACAAGATAATCGCCATGGCACCTGCCACACACGCCTTTCATGGCCAAAATCCATGGCTGGTCCAAATACAAAAAAGTTTTGCTTGATGATTTTCTAGTAGAACTCAAAAAGTATTTTGGTTTGGGTAGCTAGAAAGATATGAATGCTGACTGTGATGAAATTAGCTAGAGAGATGATGAAATAAAAATGTGTTTGTTTGCATTTATAGAGGTGTATTAATGGGGGTGGTGAGAGCCAATCAGAGTGAAGTGTGTGGATCGGGAAGGAGGGCCATTGGATTGAAATGCATCTTGTGGCTGTTGAGATTTGTGTTTGTTATTGTGTGTTTCTTTGGTGAATGTGAAGAGGGAGGAAAAAGAGTTGTTGAGTGGTGGTTGAGAAATATAACTAACATAGTACTCTGTATTTATGTTTGCCTATGAATCAATTTGCCATTTGAAATATGGTAAATAATTTACGAAGATCTAAAATGTGTTATTTGGCCAAACTGTAGAACGTATATCTTACTATCTTATGGAGTAAAGCATTTAGCCCTTTTGAGAGAGAGAAACGTTTAGAAAAGAGTTACGTGAGATGTAAAAGTGAAAAATACAAAACTGAATGAGATATCAAGTACTTAACAAACTTCTTCTTTACTAACTTTCTCTTCTTGTGTGAACCGGGAAGAATTGAACTCTAAGCCCAAAAAAAAAGACGGAGATATGAAAGGCCGACGGATCCATGCATAACTTATGGGGGGCCGGCGCCCCCATGGCTCGTCAAAAAAATCGAGATTTTAGTGTAATTTTTTTTTTTAATTTTGGCCTTTTTTCGAAAGTGCCCCACTCAAAACTCAGATTGTGCCCCCACCCACATACTAAAACCTAACAATCAACAATTTAAAACCTTATAATCTTTCATCTCTAAGTAACAATACTCGATTTATCATTTTGATCCTAGTTTTTTCTTCCGCGTTTTGTTACTATTGTTATGAAAAAAAAAAAGTTTGCCCCTCACATGCTATTTTTCTTGGTCCGTCACAATGAAACGGGGTTGGCTATAGAACTTTTCTAGACGTGAAGTTGTAAAAGTGATTAAAAAAAAAAAAAAAAAAAAAAAAAAAAAAAAAAAAAAAAAAAANCATATAGTTCACATAAAATATATGACAAACCTAGGGTTTCTATCCAATTAATTACACATAATTAATTAATTAACAACCATAAAACCCTAATTAGGGTTCCATGGAAATCGACCCCCCCCCCAAAATTAGGGTTAGGGTTTATTTTTTCTTAAAAAAAAATAAATAAGAAAACCCTAGAACGAATATCATGTAACTAAAACAATCAAAGATACGTTTTTTATTAGTTTTAGTAAGCAATTACATGTTATAGATGGCTCGTGATACCACTGTTAGAATTTATGTATCATGACATTCATATATTTAATAACACAAAGTAGCACATATAGCGGAAGCAATAGAATCTACTATAACACATAAAGGTTAACTAAAACATAAATAAAGAACGTACCGTATGCAATTCTTGATTGAGGATGAACAAGTGAAGAACCCTAATTAGGGTTTATGTAGATCAATGTTAAACCCCTTACCTTTTTGTTTAACGATCTCTTGATAACAACAATAGTGTGTTGTTACCTCGTTCTTGTACACACAAACTATAACGAATAAAAGGTTTTGCAAGAAACAAGTAAACACTTAATTTTGATGAACAAAATTCGATCCACCCTAAGGTTTAGGGTATACGATCGGCGACAAGAAGAAAAGGGAAAAGAAAACTTTTAGGGTTATGTGTGTGTGCACAAAAGATGAGAAACCAATAACCCTTGAGTTTGTATTTATACTAGATGTAACTTGGAGTCCAAGTTTGAGTAGGATTGGGTCTCCTACCCATGTTCGACCGGTTCTAGCAAACCCAAAGGGTTTCTAGATCCTTCTTGGCACTTATTTCACATCTAGTCCTTTTCTTTCTTATTTAACGATAGTTAGTCCATACGGTTAAGTACTAACGACCGTTAAGTCCATTAAGTGTTTAAATAATAATTATATACATAACTTTTAAGCATAATTATTATTATACTTTTATTCTCGTTTGTATTGTGTGCAATCCCGAGGTCTCGAGTTCGATACTAGACATTTACTTGTTAAATACATAACCATATTTCAACACCTCCCACTTGGTTATATATTAAACAGTAAAATGACATTGGTCGGCATCTTGCAACACTCCAATACCCCTAGTTCAAACCGAGCTGAGTTTCCTGGAAAACTCTTAACGATACATCGTTATTATTATCCTTTTGTTTCTAATACTCTGATTAATAAAGAAATGAATCTTTATTAATGTACAGTTTCTCGTATATCAATAATTGAACAAAATTACCAAAACATATTTGGGCGTGGCCACGCAAACATTTTGTCAATTCTACGAGTGGCCCATAGTATTAAACTTCGAAACATATTCGAAGGAACAAATTCTATTTTGACTACAAGACTAACCCATGAACTTTGCAACACTTCTGAAAACAACCCTTATGACTACCTGTTACGGATAGCGGTAAGTTGCTTCACAGAAATGCACTACATCCATGACACTTATCTGGTATCTCAAGTCTGAGGATAATATATATCATGATTTACTTATAATAAGTAACATCATGTAGTTGGGATAAGTCCTATATTCAACACTTGAATATCATGTGAAATTGGCATGATTACCCATCGATATACTTTCAAGTATATTCTACCAATACTCAGATTTGTCTTCCCTTAATAATATTCCCATATTATTAACCGACAACGGACAGATTTAGAATAATAAAATTATTCAAGGATATAAACATGCAAAAACAGGATATATGTGCGATAATGAAAATAAACATAACCATATTTTATTTCATTAAAATAAAATTCGTACATTACATCCTTTATCCAAATACTAAATAGATCAATGCATGATAATTCTAGTTAATGAATTTTGTCTCAAGCAATGACTTGTTGACATTTATGCCTCAAGTAATGACAATCATACTTGTTGACAAGGCATTATTCAACTAACTTTGATCTATTATAATTTTGAGAATACTTATTTCAATTATTCAATTATTGAAGTTCTTGTATGTGATCATCCAACTATTTTTATATTAGTCACATAATATTTCATAAATGGTGTGATATCCTCAACCACCAATTTATGACAATCAAACTTTCAAACACTTTAAAGTTTAAAGTATTTTAATTCTTTAATGTATAATGCAACTATGCTCTTAGTTGAGCACAACTAGTTTACATGGCCATTAACAAGGATAAAATCCTACCATGACTAGTATTGAGTGTCATCTCAATTAAACTAGCATCATTGTATACAAACAACAATATGCTATTTAAAATCCCGTAAACTTAATATCCATTGTGTAATTTTATGCCTACCAATCTTTCAAGATTTATTATCGGCTATAACAATTGCGCAACAATCTGCCATATTGTTTATACTTATAATTTAGGAGCAATTCCAGGTTGAGGATCGTTATTCTAAGTCCAAACATATTCCATCAGAATATCTATTACACAAGTTATATAATAACTCTGGATATCAAATATTGTCAAATCATTTAGCATTTAAGCATGATACAACAATAACATGATACACATGAAAAATCTTTCAGTCATACTTAGATTTCATTCATGTTCTATCTTTACAGATATATATATCCATTTAGTCTTTCAAAATGATATATCATATTCTATTAGATTTATTTACCGCACAAGTTTATTAAATAATAAACTCTTGTTTCAAGGTTGTATGTTTTATTTTCTAAATCATCTAAGTAAATTTTAATTCCAATAAGACTTAACATTTTACTTATATGGAATGTTACTTCTTATATGTTATACAACATATATGATTTAGTAAATCAAACATAATACTCCCACCAGCTTTCAGGAATACTTAGAAATTACCTTATTTCAATTATTAATCAAAACATTTATTTAATAATTAAACGTATGATAATTTCCTAGATGCTTGCATTTATCCATTCATGGATTATTGCACTTTGTATACTTCAAAAGATTTATTTGAATTCACAAACTCCTTTTGATTACTTATCGTCCTCGCTTAAGTAATCATTCAAGAAAGAGTTTTGATATTCATTGTCAAATTTCATATTCATATAAATATGACAATTACCATCTCTGTAATTTTAATGTTCTTAGGAAAGAGTATTCAATCATAGTTAATTGCTTAAATATGATTAATAATCTTGTCATAATACATACATTAAAATGTGTATACAATTATGTCCATATGATTTCTACACAAAGATTTAAACCACTAGGGTTACATTATCTTTGAATAAACTCATCATCATTCTCTAACTATTAAGAATTAAGATAAACCAAATTTTCAAGATTTGATTATCTTCATGAACAGCATCTATAACATCCATAGTATGTGTAATTTACCCAATCCATTATTTGGTAATACTACATCATATAATCCTTATCATATTAACTAAATATCTAAGATATCCAAGTGGATCTATGAATGATAATTCCATCATTTTGAGATTTATCACTTACATGTTAAGCCTCATCATGATTTTTACTAGTGTGATTTTAGAAGATTATGTATTTTGTAATTTTACCTTTTAAGATAAAAACTCCCACTTGCCTTCAGTAATCTATAGACTATCCATAAATACTTAGCAATTAGAGCAACAATCCAATTTTCTCTTCTTGGGATATTACAAATACACATTGACAGTTCCTGACATTCTTTTGTTAATGATCTACACATAAGTAGCTTAACAAATTCAGAACTTCAATTTTAAGATTTAATGTGATTCATCACATTTTAAGACTTCCTTGATGTCTTATAAATCTTCTAGGAGTCTAATTGAGTATATTAAATTCATACTCAATTTTCTAACCTTGATAACTTTTGGAAGAAACGAAGTTATAGTTATCTTTAATCAAACAATACTATTAGAGTTTGATTTTCCTAACCGAACACACCATAAACTTATGGTATTTCATTAGGACTCATATTATCAGACAATCTATCAATATGAAAGATAAACTTATATCTTTTAGCTTGTCTATTTACCAACTAAATCATCTTAATGGTGAAATAGAATATCCAAGCCTCTTGCATGCTTTATAACCCAAGTACTTATTAATCAAGTCATTTTATGTTCATGTCTCAACAAGAAGACATAAACTGTTATAATCGCACTACACGTTATTAATCATTGATCAACTCAATGACTTCTTGTATATGTCTTAATTAAAAGACCATAACAAGCTAACGTTTTACTTTACATTATACTAAGCCTTGAATGAAGACTTCATGTTTATAACTATACAATAAAGCATAAACATGTATAACTAAAGTAATCATGAACACCATCATTTGGTTTCAATCATATTTTCAAGTTAACTTACTACTCTCATTTATTTATGTCATTCTTAGAATACATAATTATTTAAGTAGTATTATATTTCTTCATTCATTCATGTCATTCTAATAATACATGAATATTAAAGATGAAGTAATCTTGTTATCACATTGACACATGTTCTAATAGAAGTCTAATTTAGAAACCGTAAATTATCCACTAGGTCTCACGTATACATGGAAATTCACCTTGTTGTTATAATTTAGTCTGCGTCTCACGTTTACTAAATTTTAACACCAAGTGTTTCTTAGATTAGATGTATTAATCATATCAGAACTATAGTCTCTTACTTTGCAGTTAAGAGAATCCTTTAAATCATATTCTTATGTGTTGTACCTTGCACACAAATGTAGATTTCTCCCACTTGTGCATGGAACAACACCATGTATCATATAAACAACACGCACGAGCTTGTTAATATGAATATGATTTGTGTCATTAGCATAACTAGTAGATATAGAGTTACTCAATCAATTAAGGAAACGTGCATGACTATCCTTGAAAATATTAGTCTCTATATATGGAAAGTAATTATCTAGAGACATTCAAAAGATAATATGAGTTACAATTAAGACAATAAGTCTTGTACCTCCCACTGAATTAGAGAACATTACAATAATCTCTTATTCAGTAATAAGCACACAATACTCCCACTTAATTTGACAACATTATAAATGTCTCATTAATCAGTGAAAGGAAATAGTATGCTATTTACTTTCCTACATATTTTAAGAAAAACCCATTCCAACAATTATATATATAGGTTTTAAAAGAATGTATTCTACTACGTAAATGTGATTCATCACATTCCAAACAATTAACTTGAAAAAGCTGGGCATGCAATTTCTTCCTGAATAGATCTACCATTCCAACAATTGAATGTAGTATCTTTAAATGTCCAAATCAAAACAACTAGATAAAATAGCTAGTTTGTCTTTTACCATTCCTGCGGTAATATGTCTAGTTTCTATTTTAATAACTCATATAGTGCAAATCAACTTACTATTAAAGATTGCTATGAGTTATGTATTTAGAATTTAGACAATTCTAATTATCCTCTTATACCTTTCTCAGTCATGAAAAGGATTAGGATTAAGTCTCACACTTCTCTATATGGAAAGAAGACTATGTTTATTCTTTTCGTAAGGTTGATCCTAACCAAAGACCCATACGGGTATAGATCAATTTACTTGTGAAAAGAATAACTCATGTTTACGGTTCAATGTTGCATTAATACATTTAAAAGAATTTGCAAAATTCAATTTTTAGTATTTTCGATAATACATATTTTCAAGAAACAGAATACCCATGGATATATTCATATAACCAACATAGTTTCTTGAAAACCTAGGATCCAACTTTTCATAATTTCACTACGTCAGTTGATCTGCCATATAGTAAAATTACAAAAGATGGTAATCTGTCGTACAATAATTGGCAAACAATTTTTCCAATTCCTAGAAATTTATGGGACTTACTTCAAGTTGATTCATCAACTTGCCATGTAAGCATGTTTCGTCCCATCTTGTGCTGTAAGCTCTAGGTCTCACGCATCAACTTACTTAAGTCGTCTAACTTAGAAACTGCAAATTTTCCACTAGGTCTCACGCATACATGGAAATTTTGCCTTGTCATTAATTTTTGATATAGGTCTCACGCATGCCCAAAAATTAACTTCAAGTGTTCCTTATAGTTAGATAGCACACGACTTAAATTTTTAAGGGTATTGATTTTTGATGTGACAATCAAAAACATGTATAAAGATGCATGCACTCATCTTTATAGCATATATTTTCAAAACAATTTTATATGTCCGGTTTTAAAGTGAGAAAATCAACAAAGTTTTAATTGGTGCGTTGAGAAATTTACAACTTTGCACTAAGATGCTTCGTACTAAAAGGAATTCAAGATGACATACAAGCGAGCGTAGAGACAGAATGGAGTCTCTCTGAGGCCACAATTTAATGCGTTGCCAAACTTATACCTCACCTTATAGTATGCCATTGAGCCTTGAAAACGTTAAAGCACAGTCGCATCAACCAATTAAAAGTTTATGATACTCAAAACTTGGTTTCACCATTATTAGTCCAATTATTTTTCTTTTGAAAATCACCCTTGTTATTGCTTATGTACATAGATAAACACATAACAATTAAGCAAGTAATTTAAAAGAAAAACCAAACAAAATACAACTAATAATAAACGGTGAAAACAATTAGCCGCATGCAAGCTTTATTTGATAAACCCTAATTAAATCAATTCTAGGTTTTATAAACATGTATAATTAATCAAAGCTTTCACCTTGCACAGGTGAGCCACATACATCGAATAACCGATTGCGTAAGCTATGATTAATTAATACACCACGTAAATTGATTTTAATTATAATTGGAGTCTTCCCCAATTTTAGATCTATCTAAGAATTAGGTGTAAAACACATACTTGCAATTTAAACAATAGACTTTAATCCATGACTAACATGCATGTTTCGTCATGGATTCATGTATAACAATTAGCATATAGTTCACATAAAATATATGACAAACCTAGGGTTTCTATCCAATTAATTACACATAATTAATTAATTAACAACCATAAAACCCTAATTAGGGTTCCATGGAAATCGACCCCCCCCCCAAAATTAGGGTTAGGGTTTATTTTTTCTTAAAAAAAAATAAATAAGAAAACCCTAGAACGAATATCATGTAACTAAAACAATCAAAGATACGTTTTTTATTAGTTTTAGTAAGCAATTACATGTTATAGATGGCTCGTGATACCACTGTTAGAATTTATGTATCATGACATTCATATATTTAATAACACAAAGTAGCACATATAGCGGAAGCAATAGAATCTACTATAACACATAAAGGTTAACTAAAACATAAATAAAGAACGTACCGTATGCAATTCTTGATTGAGGATGAACAAGTGAAGAACCCTAATTAGGGTTTATGTAGATCAATGTTAAACCCCTTACCTTTTTGTTTAACGATCTCTTGATAACAACAATAGTGTGTTGTTACCTCGTTCTTGTACACACAAACTATAACGAATAAAAGGTTTTGCAAGAAACAAGTAAACACTTAATTTTGATGAACAAAATTCGATCCACCCTAAGGTTTAGGGTATACGATCGGCGACAAGAAGAAAAGGGAAAAGAAAACTTTTAGGGTTATGTGTGTGTGCACAAAAGATGAGAAACCAATAACCCTTGAGTTTGTATTTATACTAGATGTAACTTGGAGTCCAAGTTTGAGTAGGATTGGGTCTCCTACCCATGTTCGACCGGTTCTAGCAAACCCAAAGGGTTTCTAGATCCTTCTTGGCACTTATTTCACATCTAGTCCTTTTCTTTCTTATTTAACGATAGTTAGTCCATACGGTTAAGTACTAACGACCGTTAAGTCCATTAAGTGTTTAAATAATAATTATATACATAACTTTTAAGCATAATTATTATTATACTTTTATTCTCGTTTGTATTGTGTGCAATCCCGAGGTCTCGAGTTCGATACTAGACATTTACTTGTTAAATACATAACCATATTTCAACACCGTTTTCTCCAACCTCGAACTAGAATTGAAGGCAGCCGAATTGTGTATAAGTATTATCTAGGGTTTTCTGTGTCTTGTAGAGTGTGTAAAGTTTGTTGCGTAATATGAAGGGATTGAGGGAAGAAATAGGAGGATAAAAAAAATCCAGTTCTTGGGGAGGACCTAGACTCCTTCAACAATTCAAATTCTATCATGTGCATACTTTGTGTACTATTTAAAATAATTCGGTCCTATATGTGACATACAGGTCGTGTGGTAGTTTTCATTAGAAGACCAAATATACCGAATTAATAGACATTAGGATATAGATTAGTTACTTAGTTAAATTCAAGTATTAAGGTTTCCAAAATCTTAGATTATAATCAAGTGCTTGTAGATTTCAAGGATTAAGATTCAAATACTTACGTTTTGTTCATATTCACATGGTAATAAGCCGTATTAGAATGTTGGCTGTTATATCTTTGTACAGATTACATGTATAAGAAAAGAAGTCCTTGTGATAAGTCATGTGGCCTCGGCCACCAACACCTTTAAGATTTTGTGTGTTTTGCTCAAAGGATACCCCCCCCCCCCTCGACGGACCATGAATCGGCGAGGAAGAGTCTTTGCACAATGATGCATGTATTTGGTACGAAGTCATGGAGAGAAATACCACGAGTACTGTCTTATCCCATTGAAGGTAAAGCCGTGTTTTCCAATGGTTGTTTGCATTGTTTGGTAAGTGTATATGACAGGCAAACCCAAGATGATCGAAGCCACGTAATATCGTATGATCATAAAGAAGAGGAATTTGGGTTGAAAAATCCTCCCATATCAACAGGTAACCTCTCAAAAGAGATGTAAGCCGTTGTTATTATTATCAGTTAATTTATCTAAACGGCCAAGTTGGATATTTTTGTAAGGGCAAAGAATAAAAAAAAATATTATCCTTGCCACTGTTTCATCTTCTGGGTAACGAACAATTTTTTTTACTTTTGAGGGTAATTTTCTTTCAAATTCATCCTCCTTAGGGTATTTTGCGAAATTTCTGGACATTTTTGCCCCTCTTAGCTAATAGAAATTTTTTTTCCCGAAGGGCAAAAATGTCAAAAAATACTCTAAAGAGGATGAATTTGAAAGAAAATTACCCTCAAAAGTAAAAAAAATTGTTCGCTACCCAGAAGATGAAACGGTGGAAAGTATAATACTTTTTTTTATTACTTGCCCTTTTTGTAATTGCACGATGGGGGTTTGGGTATCGAACCACAAGAAAGAATGGGTGCCACATTGTCGGATGGATGATCTTCCTAATCAATGGTTGGACGTTTTAGGCTGTCTAAACAAAGACGGGGACATATTAGGCAAAGTCGTAATCGACTTGAAGGATCATTTCTTTGTTTACAGCATGCAAAGTGGGAGTGTACATGAAGCTAATATTGCTGGTCGGGAAAATGAGAATGAAACAGCAGGTATTGCTATTTATCCGAATAGCCTTTTGTCAATCCATGGCAACTTCAATACAAATTCGATCAAATATTTGAAGAAAAAAAGTTTTTGAGAACAAGGTCACGGTAAGTACTGGCCGGGTATTTAAGTTTCAAGCAAGTGCTTTTGGTCAAGATTAGCATGTTGATCTATATTTCTAGACAATCGAGTTATTGGTATAACTTGTTGCTTTTGCTTTTCTTTGTGACAAATAGTACGACACAACAACAAGACTTATATTGTTTTCCATATAAATAACTCAATCTTAAACATACACATCTTTGCCCACTCAACACTATAAAAGACATTTAATTTTTTATGGTCTATAATTTTGAGAATTTAACAAGCTGAAAAAAAGAGTAAAATAATCTAACAACAACATATTTCTCGAAAGGTGTAAATTGGTGGGGACATTCTGATCCCATGCATCTTTTGATGCCAACCGAACCCTTCTCTAAAGACCCGACCCCATGCGATGAGCATCTTTTCTCATTGACCTAATTAAGTCGAGAGTTGGGATCTAACCCTAGGCCATTTTCTCCGATAGGCCCTCCTTAGACCGGTCAACTGAGCGTTTGCGGTGAGGGAATGTTATCTGTGGACGTATGGTCCGGACTGGGCCAGGAATGGGCCAGGCCCGGCAGACAACGGCCCACTCTACGCCTAAACCCTAATCCATGCCCTATAAATACATGGCTGGAACTCTCTTCTTAAACATAACACAACAGGTTACTCTAAACCTAACTTTGAGAAGCCATATCGCACCGATACTAACTTGACCGTCGGAGGTGGATCCCGGGGCTACGGCCTCGGGTCCACTCCTAACGGGTTCTCTTTGTTGACCAGGTCTACTCAGGGCTCGAGAAGACGACTAACGGCCCAAGGAGAGTCGTCGAATCCAGTCCGCGCCAGATTATGTATCAACAGATTGGCGCCATCCGTGGGACATGACTACGACAAGTTTTGTGTTCTCACATCACCGGAACGCAACCATCAAGTTCAAAAGCCGGTAACTTTAAGATATTTTTTGATAAGATATTTTGATCTTTCTAAAATTGGATAAGATATCCCAATATCTTCTAAATATTCATAAGATTTTATGTAAATCTTTTAAATTTGGTAAACACGATTTTACCTATAACGCACTAAGTCCGCACGATCGGACCTACTTTATCTTTTAGCCACGAACAACGCAGTCACGATAAATCTACCCGCTTTAGGCCATGCGTACGAAATCTTCGCAGATTGGCGCCATGAGCGCACTGTTACATACAGGCACCACGATGCTAGTCAATCTCCATGAGCGCACGCAGACAAAGCCGTGGTCAACTGCGATCATCCACAAACGTTAGAGTCTATGCGGTCACGATACATCCACCTGCGTCTGTGCGTGCAATTGAAACTATTAGTCGCCATGAATGCACTGCATTCGGACATCTTCGCAGATTAGCTACGCGCTACTTTTTTTTTATGTAGTTGTAAAACCTCACGATAGGTGTAATTCGCACAGCGAAAGTTTCTCTTATATGCTATGTGCTATACTATGCTTCGCGCTAATATTTTACTTCATTAAGTTTTATATGTTGCGATTCGCGACATATGCTTTTAATATTTGCATTAAGTGTTTTTTAGGATTTGAATAACTAAGTTTAATGCTCCTACAAGAGTAGCACCATCAAACTTGGGGGGCTACCAGGGTATAGAATACTATTGTTTCCGTATTAGTCACACATGCATATTTGGAAGCAGATCGAACGTAAGAGGTATTGCAAGCCCGGTACAAAGACGGATTAAAATATTCGCACCATCTCGCCCCAGGGGAGACGTCCTCTGTTGGTTGTAAATACGGATGTAATGTTCGCGCACAGCGTGCACCTCTGTTGCGTACAACGCACATCTTTGTCGCCCACAGCGCGCATCCTTGTCGCGCACAACGCGCACTTCTGCCATAAAAGCACGTCTTCTGTCGCGCATCCTTGTCGCGCACAGCGCGCACTTTTGTCACAGAAGCACGTCTTCTGTCACATCTCCTTGTCGCGCACAGCGCGCACTTCTGCCACAGAAGCACGTCTTCTGTCGCACCATGCTACATCGCTACTGGTACAAAAGGTACGCCCTTACCCAGGATGCAGCATACGAGATCCACCTTCACCATTGTGAGACAATCACAATCGCAATCCCAGTGCGCAATGTCGCATTTGTGCTGTGCAGTATGGTCCGTCCCATGTGCACACAAGTTGCGCACACATGGGCCATGCCGTCATGGTTGATTGGGCCTACGCGGCCATGAACAGAACTTAAGTCTAGCATGACATAGCCACGCACTATGTCATACTAAACTTGGGGGGCTTGTGGACGTATGGTCCGGACTGGGCCAGGAATGGGCCAGGCCCGGCAGACAACGGCCCACTCTACGCTTAAACCCTAATCCATGCCCTATAAATACATGGCTGGAACCCTCTTCTTAAACATAACACAACAGGTTACTCTAAACCTAACTTTCATAAGCCATATCGCATCGATACTAACTTGACTGTCGGAGGTGGATCCCGGGGCTACGGCCTCGGGTCCACTCCTAACGGGTTCTCTTTGTTGAACAGGTCTACTCAGGGCTCGAGAAGACGACTAACGGCCCAAGGAGAGTCGTCGAATCCAGTCCGCGCCAGATTATGTATCAACAATATCACTGGACTTTAGTGACAAGGAAAAGACTTAAACTTGGGTCTAGTGACTCAAGCACAAGCACCCTTACCATTGGACTAAAGCTCCAATGATAACAACAACATATTTCATCTTTATGACAACTTAAAAGTTAATTTATTAACATAAGTTTATAGTTTATATAAGTTAAAATAGCTAATTTCTTAAGCAAAACTTGCTGGTATATTGATGGCAATCTCAAGTTTTTTCAATTTTCTCTACATGTCCATCCACCGTAGCGTTCCTAACCTTTTTCTCCCCAATACTTTTGTTTTGTGAAATGAAATTTAAATCAAGTTTAACAAATATATTGTCCAAAGATAAAATAGAACCCTATATTTAAGGGAAGCGCATGATAAACCTACATTAATTGACGTTAGTAACTTGACGTTGATGCTGTTAGCAAAAACGCTACTTTGCCATATTTATTGCATATAGTAATTCTCTTTATAGACACCATGTGTTGTGATGATATCCATGAAGTTGCACACTCGCGATTCCGCCTTGGCGATGTGTGACAGATTGGTATCAGAGCCTTGGTTATAGAGAAGTAGGTGGTTGAACCTAGACTATTGTTGGAGTATGATCGTGTCATAATAAATAATTATATGGCTAGACATATGTGAGCCTATGGGGTCACACTTATACACAGAGACACCATTTTATAGATTGTATTTATCGTATTTACAATATATAAACGACTACGTAACTCGGGATCAATAACGGCCTACTAATAACTAAGTTAGTACTTAGTTTATTGGATTGGACCAACAAATGGGCAAGCCCATTTAGGGCCCCCATATGGACGGGCTTGGCAAGGAAACAAAAGGGAAAAGTTCAAGGGGTTAAGTGTAACATATGATATTGTAACCTCCTCTTGATTTGGTCATAATGGGAGATTAATCACATTAAAACCTTACCAACTTTATCCCCCCCTTCCTCTAACCAAAATCCACGAATTTAAACATACCCATATTAGGGTTTGTGATTTTTGATCTCATCTAACCTTATTCTAGTGTAGTTCAAGGCTAGATCGCATGTTACGGGGTCAAGACTAGCATCAGATGGTGTTCTATGACGTGTAGTGTGTTTCCATCCTTAGAAGTGATCAACCTTATTGATCATTTGGTTTCTTGATCTATTCGTGGGTGGTGATATTGGTGGTGACATTGTTGGTGACTCCCGGTGCACGCTACAAAGGTATAACCATATTGTTTATCTTTTAATTGATCATATGGCTATATGAGATCCTTGTTGGTGATGATTTTCCGCTGCGTATGATTGTTTATTTTATGTTTTTATTTTCATCATCACCTATAGTGGTATCAAGAGCCATCATATGTTGTCATATGATCATATATGTATGCGTAAAATGGCTAAAAACGTGTTTTTTAGGATGGAATCAAAGGGTGTTTTTAATTCAGCTCCCGGGCTAATTTTTTGTATATAAGACCACCCTTATGGGGTCTTATGATCTGCACTTTTTGGTTCAATGGCCATTTGTTATGCATATGTTGATTGTTATACTTGTTTGGTACGTAAAAATGGCCTAAAACGTGTGTTTTTGAGCGGTTTTCGAAATGGTTTTAATTCAGCCCCTATGGCCATATTTTCTGTGATAAAATGGTATTTTTAAGGTCCTAATATCAGTGGGTTTTGAACCTTAAGTCATGGGAAACACGTACCTAACGGGGTTTTAATTCTTGTTAATTAATTTCTTCGTTTTCGTTGGCTAACAATTTAATTCTTGTTATTTATTTTGTTATCCATGGCAAATACATGCATGTTTGTCCATGGAGTTAGCCAACACCATGTTTTGATCATAATATTATGGTATTATTATGTGCATATGCAAAGCCGATGAAAACCTAGACCACTTGTGCGTTGGATTGTTGTGAATGTTGTAAAATTTCGTGTTTTGGGGTTTTGCCACTTGTTTCGGCATTTATGTATTTATCTTTCATTTCGGCACTTTTACAGTAGATAGAAAGTATATTAGTTGTATTTAACTTTCAAAATCATGTATTCGATGCTTGGTGGCGAAAGGCGAAAGAGTTGTTGATATTGTTGCTGAAAAATCACTGCTGGAACACCTGTTGGTAAAATCGACTTTCTGAATGATTGGTAAGGAGTTAGAGGCCGAAAGTTTTTTTGCAGGTACTCAAGACATGGGCCTACAACTTTGTAGTTTGGACCTAAGCCCATAGAGGCCTCCATCTGGACGCTTTGGGCCTCTCAACACAGAAATTCTGGGCTGACAGATTCATCTTTTCAAGTGCATAACGGGTTCTACTTGCTCTTGATTGTCTTGGAGCAAGTGGGAGCCCTCCGTGTGGTTGTGTGACTTGTCCCTAGTTGACTATTGGCTCTCGTGATGGCTCACGAGACCAAGCATAGGTTTATTCATCGGTTGAGGCTTTGCATATTGTGGTTGTGTGTTGTGATTGCTTATTATATATCTTGTGTTAACTTGCAAAAGTTTTCTAAAACTTAAAACGAAACACAAACCATTTCAAAACTAAGTCTTATGACTTAGTTTTACAAAGTTTTTGAAACTTGAAATCATTTGTTTTAAATAACACTTAAACTAGTTATGTATGTTATACATTTATGTATTGTCCAAGCTTTTATCCACGTAGGATGTATATTAGTCATGAAAATGGACAACTCGATACACATAAAATTAAAAGAATGATTAGACTTAAGTTATTAAACGTTTTTAACTTGTGCTACGAAGGATGAATGCATGCTCTTTCGTACACCTTTTGATCCACATCAAAACATTTACCCGTCAAATTTAAGTCATGCCGTCCAATGTTGAGAACACTTGCACTTACCTTTTTCCTATGTGTGAGACCTAGGTTTAATTGTAACTCAATGTGACTATTCTCTATGCGTGAGACCTAGATATATTCTCACACGTTCTCAAATTGGATGACTTAATCGAGTTAAGCGGTGAGACCTTGACCCGAGGCAAAGATGGGACTAAACATGCCTACATGACACTAGTTGTTTGACACTAGGTGCCATGAGTCCCATAAAGATCTAAGAGTTGCACTTGTAATGCAATTGGTGATCGTCGCCTACCAATTGAATCTACTATTGCTAGCTGATCAACTGATGTGATAGTAGAAGCACAATGTCGATCTTAGCCTTTTCTCGTAAATTAATTGTTTTAAATTATAAACATGGGGTAGATAATTTACAAAAGGATAATTATCGAAAATACTAAAGATGAACTTTATGAATTCAATTAATGAATTAATGCAACACAAACCGTAAGCAAAAGTTTGTTCCTTTCTTGTTAAAAGGACAAACTAAGTCTTTCTTTCCTTGTAAGAAAGAGACTTGTTCCTATCCTTTTTCTTTAGGAGGAAAATCCATAATAGGAACATTTGAATTGTCCTAATTCTAATCAAACTCAAAGCACACATACTCTAGAACTCGTGATGTCTTGTAAAAGAAAAACGGTTAAGTATGTTTACACATNATACTAAAGATGAACTTTATGAATTCAATTAATGAATTAATGCAACACAAACCGTAAGCAAAAGTTTGTTCCTTTCTTGTTAAAAGGACAAACTAAGTCTTTCTTTCCTTGTAAGAAAGAGACTTGTTCCTATCCTTTTTCTTTAGGAGGAAAATCCATAATAGGAACATTTGAATTGTCCTAATTCTAATCAAACTCAAAGCACACATACTCTAGAACTCGTGATGTCTTGTAAAAGAAAAACGGTTAAGTATGTTTACACATCTTATTCTTTCAAGTTCGTTTATAACCCTAGAGATCATGTTTTCTATAGCTACCAAACTGAAATGAGTTTAAATAATTAGAAAACGGAAATATCAATAAACCGCAATGTGGTAAAGCAATTACTAGCATGATTACCTAGCAATGTGTCTTAACCTAATAAACCTACTAAGGTCCTACGCACCATTGTGGTAAAGTAGACCAAATACGGAGGAAATGCATACCTATTTTCAAGTTAAAATAGAAATGATGGCTAGCCCATCATCTATATGTTAGAACTTGATGCACTTCCTTGAATACCTAAGTACAAGTTTACTAGTCAAAGTGACTCACATTAGCAATGATGTGTAGATATTCAAATAAAGAAGGAAAGTATCCAATCGACACTCACTCTCCACTGGTAACGTAACACTTATAATGTTGTCTAATCCAGTGGGAGCTACGTAATTGTATTACTGGTAACGAAACACATGTAATGTTCTCTAATCCAGTGGGAGATGTAAGCTCCATTACCTTACTAGTTGCCCATCTTATTTCTCGATTGTCTTGAAATAATACATTACTTTCCACATGTGAAGCATCATAGTTTATATAAGAACCATTGCATAAATTTTATAAGATAACTTGTCGCGTTCCTGATGTTGTTTTCAGAAATGTTATCTATAAAGTTGTTATACATGATTCATTATTAAAACAATAAAAGTTCTACACGTCTATATATTTGATTTTTACTAAAATCATATGTTATCTGTGACACTGTCATATTGCTTATACAAACAATTGTATGTATACTTGCATGATGTTGTGCCATGCACAAGTGGGAGAAATCGTTATTGTGTGCAAGGTACAACATATAACAATATGACTAATAGTTTCTTGACCGCAAGGTAAGTAAACTAAGATTATACTAGGACTTATACACATAAAATGTATGTTGCCCTAATTTGAACATATGTCAAGACTAATAGTTTTCTTGACTGCAAACTAAGAGTCTATTAGGACTTATACACATAAAATGTATGTTGCCCTAGTTAGAACAAATGTCAAGATAACATGAAAATCTACTTTTGTTTAGTAAATATGGTTATGTTTTCTTGTAAATCCACAATCGTGAAGTATGAATTTAACTTGAAATTAATATTGAGGCCCATTGTCGGCACTCATAATTACTTTAGTTGAATATGTTTTAGTCTCTTGTAAAGACACAAACATCAATTCCGTTAATTGTTGAAAGACTTATAACAAAAAGTAAGACGTTGACTTGTTATGTCTTCTTGTTAAAGACATGTACACTTGCGACGTATAATAAAATGTTTATATTGACTTGGTCAAAGACTTATAAAGTATGCAGTAGGCTAAAAATACTATCGATGCTATCTAGTATGACTTGGTTGGCAGATACGTAAGCTAAAGAGTATAAGTTCATCAAATGGGTTGTGGGATAGTCTCACAACATCAATCCGTGTGGAATACCACAACTTTATGGTATGTCCATCATGGAAAATCGAACTCTATTGATATTGTTTGATCTTTGATGACTTAAACTGTTTTACCTCCAAAGCGATCAAGGTTAGAAAATTGGATGTACCATGTGTACACTCAATATGGTTCCAACCCAGAAGGAATTTAAGACATCATTGTATTATGGAATGGGATGAATCCCATTATGTCTTGATTGTAGTTTTGAATTTGTTAAATAGCTTAAAGTAAGTAATTAACAAACTAGATTCAAGAACTAACGATGTATTTTGGATGTCCCACTTGAAAACAATTTATTGTTAATCAGGATGCTGAGTATTTGGAGATTAGTCTCCACTTACAAAAGCAAGTGGGAGCACCTTTAGATCTTGAAGTATTCAAGACCTAAATACACAACCTTCTGAGTACACTTGCTAATGTCATACTAAGGTTGAACATGCATATGTTAAACCATAGATTGATATCTCTCATTCATATATCCGCAAGGATAACCCTAGCACCTGAATGATATAGTTTTTTATATCAATGCTAACGGAAATAAGTTGGAGGTTCATATTGAACCTGCTAACTAAAGAGATGTATTATCAGATCTTGAATCTGATGAATAGCTCAAAACTATGAATGTTAAGATGCAGTCCTTGGAAGACAATCACTCATGGAGCTTGATTGATCTCTTACCAAATCAGTTAGACTGTGAGGTTAAAAATGAGTTTCTTAAACAAGAAGACTCATAAGGACAAACTTGTACACACATTTAATGCACGCGAAGTAGGAGTTTACTCGTACTCAATAAATTGACTGTGATTAAAGCTTCATACCTACAAACATTAAATGTATAAAGATGATTAATTGTCATACATGTTATTCATGAAAATGAAATATGACAATAGGATTTCAATGCACTTTCCTTGTTGATTAACTTGCGAGGACGATGAGTAATCAAAAGAGTTTATGAATCCTGTTAGGAATACGATTTTTCCTAATGAAGGTTTGGTCACCTCCCGCTTATCATTTATGAAGGATCGGTCACCTCGAGCATATTTCTCAAGAAGGTTCGGAGACATCAAGAATAGTCTAGCATTGTAACGCTTTGATAAGCTCGTTGTAAATAATAGAATAGCTCAAACGTAGTTAGAATAGTTAGAATACGTGGTCGGGTCGGGTCTTTTACCCACTGTCAGCCCGGTCCACAGCCTACTAGAGGCAAGTAGCTTACGTAGAGTGTAACTATAAATACCCTCTCCTAGCAAGGGAGAGGGTTGGACCTTTCATAATACATTTTTCTTTCTTTTGGTTTATCTCTCTAAGGTTCCCACTTTCTCTCTCTAATCTTCTTTCTTCTTCCATCTAAACGCCACCTTTAACCAAGATCAAGTGTGTTATGTGTTATTGAATATCTTACAATTGGCATCAGAGCTTAGGTTTCACCCTAGGATCGTTTGGTGTATGGGTTTGATCTTGGTTCATATGGTTTTCTTAGTTTAGGTGGTTTTCTTCTCATTTTGGGCTAGTTTGTGGTTAAAGCTTCGATTTTTCTTGTACTTTTGGGTTAGTTTTGGTTGTTATAAGGTGCTAGTAAGTTGGGGTTGATCATACTACACGTTTGGTTAAGATTTGGAAGTGTTTTAGGCAAGTTTCTAACCAGCGGTTACCTTCTCGGAAAAGTTATTCTTACCAGCGGTTAGTTTAGGTGTAGTGGTTACTCCACTTAGCGGTTACTTGTTTCTCGGAGAGTCAGCGGTTAGTTTCAGCGGTTAGTTGTAGCGGTTAATTCCTAGCGGTTAGTCCTGCCAGCGGTTACTTCTATTAGCGGTTACTTGTCTAGCGGTTACTCTATCAGCGGTTAGTTTGGGTTTCAGCGGTTAAGTTGGTCAGCGGTTAACATTTGTTAGCGTTTAACTTCCAGCGGTTACTCTACCAGCGTTTACTCTTGGTCAGCGGTTACTTTTAGCCAGAGGTTAACTTGTATCAGCGGTTAATTTCCAAATTTCAGCGGTTACTTTCAAGGAATCTAATTTCTTTGTAGACTTTAGTAAAATCCCAAGAAAGAACTTATTTCTTGGTTTAAGTCTCAAGAGTTGGTTTAACCTTGATAAGACTTCCACCATGGCAAGTAGTTCTGAAAGTGCTATTCCTGAAATACTCAAACCACATGACAAGATAAACGATAGTAACAACCATGACAAAACTCTACTAACCAACACTTCTGAATTACCCAACAAAAATGAGTCAACCCTTGCCATCCCGTCAAGCCCAAACTCGCAAAAGAGTGAGATCCATGAATCACAATTTAAGATCAGCAGTGTTAAATGCCTTCAACAACTCCAGTCACACCTCTCTTTGCTATTGAAGGGAAATGGATTCAAAAGGGGATTTGAACCGTAACTCTGTTTTCAGCGAATTACCTGTCAAAACGACCGTGAGACCGAGGAGAACGGCACGCTGAATAGATTTATCGATTCAGGCAAAGTTTCGAGGCCCAAATCACCTCCGGAGTGAAGTTATTGAGGTTTTAAGTTTTTTTTAGACCAAAATTTCACCTTAACAAATTGCATCAACCAAACCAAATCACAACTAAGCAAAATTAAACCAATCTTGCAACCTTCATAACACATCTTACAATCTTCATAACACACTCAAACAATCATCACCTCACGGTTTTGTCTTGATTTTGTAAAATCCCGCGAAAGAATTTATTTCTCGGTTTAAATCATAGATTTGTAAAATCCCGTGCACGCTTACATCATGTCTACAAACTCTTCAGTTTCAGTCATACCTGAGATACTTAAATTGTACGACATGATCGATGAACATAAGATTCCCAACAATGAGCAACTGACTAAAGTTCTTGAACCGATAATTGTTTTTGAGTCAGATAAGGCTACTATGGAATCTGTGGGCTCGAATTCACAAGAGAAAGAGTTACTTCAGTTACAAAAATTTCACAATAATGCTAGGGAAAATTGCATGGAACAGTTTTGACTACTTCATTCACACCTCGAGCTTCTCTTAGAAAGACCTGGATCCATGGGAGGATACGAAAGAGCTTTTCCAGCACTCTTTGGTCAAGATGTTCAGACATTCACGGGCACAATGATCCTGAACTTAGATCAACTCAAACAACAACTTGACAAAGAAGAATTTTATGAAATTGGATCCATGGCTGCTCTTCAAGTGATCAACCGACAACTTCAATCATTCACAACTTCACAATTCACCGGGGATTATGACTTTGACAGTCAAATGACGGAAAAGAGTTTTACTGTTTCACTGGACTCGAGGTTAACATGTTCAGAGTCACGTTCCTCCAACTCATGGGCAATGTTAAGACATGCATTGAGGAAAGAGCACAGCACAAACTCAAGTATGATGACAAAGTGAAGGCATGTCGGGTGAAATCATGTGATGCTATTGTTTATTCGGGTAATGCATCAGATGTTGGGTCAGTTGTCACTGAATGCAAAGGATTAGGTACTGAAAAGCTTGACACTACCAGCAGCACAGTGATTCTTGTTGTACATGATATGGATGCAGACTTCAGACCGGCACAGGAATATGTGTCATGTGCTGAGGTACCCTTCACTAATCAACATAATGTGCCTTCTAATGAACGGCAGCATACTGATCAAATTAAGCCCAATTATGACACAAATTTGTTGGATAAAATTGATAGCAATACCATTTCAAATCAAACAAATATGGGTCATAAAGGGGGAGAAAGTGATCAGGATGCTAAACATGATGATGAGTCAAGTTCTTTGCTTACGGCTGAGATGTTTAAATCAAATGATATGGTTGATAATGAAGCTTTTAAAGAACTTTCAAACAGATTTTTAGAACTTGAAAAACATTGTATTTCACTTGAAATTGCAATGNGCAATACCATTTCAAATCAAACAAATATGGGTCATAAAGGGGGAGAAAGTGATCAGGATGCTAAACATGATGATGAGTCAAGTTCTTTGCTTACGGCTGAGATGTTTAAATCAAATGATATGGTTGATAATGAAGCTTTTAAAGAACTTTCAAACAGATTTTTAGAACTTGAAAAACATTGTATTTCACTTGAAATTGCAATGCAACAACAAAAAGAAAGTTTTCAAAACAATCAACCATGTAAAAATCCGGAACTTCCTGATTTCCGTGAATTTTTTGTGATAAATGATTTAAAAGCTCAGCTTCAAGCCAAAAACTCGACAATCACCAACTTGAAGAAACATATCTCCGCTATGAACGTGAAAAGTAATTTAGTCAGAACTAACATGGACATTGATGTGACTAAGACTAGAATTTGTGAAATGTCTATCTATGTGACTGAGTTACTTAAGGAAAATGAGTCTTTGAAAAGGCATCAAAAGGAGTTAGTTGATTCAATCAAAGAAATCAGGACTAAAAATGTAGAAAAAACAACATCTTTGATGGTCAAAAATGATGAATTGAAAGCTCAACTTCTGAATAAGGGTCTCACAATCACAGCATTAAAAAACGATCTAAGAAAAGTCACAGGTAATAGTGTGAACACTAAGTTTGCAAAACCATCAATCTTGGGGAAACCAGTTTTTCAATCAAATAGAAACCAATCAGTTGTTAGACTGCCGACTGCGTTTAGATCAGAACGACCAAAATTTTCAAAAACACGGTTTGCCTCCCAAGTTGATGCGGAACAAGTTTTGACAAAACCAGTCACTCCACATTATTTGCCCAAGATTAATGCTTCTAGTTCTGTTAAACCTCAACAAGTAGCTACTCCAACTCCCAGCTCCTCTAGGATCAATTTGAGAACAGTGTCGAAACCAAGCATTAAGGTTCAAAACTCTTATGATATCAATGACATGTACAAGAACTGTGATCTAGAAAAGGCTAGGAAAAGGGCACTACTTCATAAAGATGGAATCTTAGGTTCAAAACCTCGTAAGATGCCTTATGATTTATTGAGGAAATTTGCTGTGATTCAACCTGATAGGTCTAGTAAGTCATCTACAATGCATAAGAAGAAAGACGAGGTTAAAACTCATCCTAGGAGGAGTCAAACGACTAAATCTTTGGAAACTAGGAATAACAATAATTCTTCCACTATGAATAAGAAGCTTTACAATCCTAGACCTTGTCATAAGTGGATTCCAACTGGTAGAATATTTAAGAACGTTGGACTTAAGTGGATACCTACTGGAAAACTACTTAACAATGGCAATACCATGGTTGATCATGAAAACCCCAAGGGTTTGGATACTAATGTCACTAACCCATATATATGCAATCAAGTTTGTCATGTTAGTGCAGGTAGTCCTTACTCAGTTGCAGGTACATCGATCTTTCATTACTTAAGAACACTCAAAGCAAGCTTCTCTACTGCTTTAGGAGGTCTAGAGTGTCAAGGTTGATGCATGTCTACAATGACGTCTGTTCACATCAGTTCAGGCCTCGCTCTTCAATGACTATGACGTCTGTTCACATCAGTTCAGGCCTCGTTCTTCAACGACTATGACGTTTGAACAACTCAGTTCAAGCCTCGGTCCTCAATGTCATCATTATGGTGTCTGCTGACAAAACTTCAGGCCCCGTTCTTCAAGGAAAAGAAAGGTGTACGATTCAGTGTACCTTATCTTCGAAAGAAAAGAAGTCTTTTTGATTGAGACCATTCTTAACAACATGTTTCATGCTTTCTCCATGCTCGTTCAGTCATCAAGTGGATCTTCTTGCCTTTGTATCCTCATTCACTTGTTCCATCAAAAATGGCAAACCTCGTATGCAATTTTTGAGGGGGAGAAGTGTGAATTTTCTACATGTTGTTTGGTGTTTTTGAAGAATGGTCATACGCCTCTCCTCCAACACCTAAGGTTCCAACAACAAAAGATAACTGGGATTTATGTTTGATGAATACTTCCAAGCTGCAACGAAGGTTGATCAACAAGTTCTTGAAGCTCCTGCTCCAGTTCCAGCTGACTCAACTAATTAACTTGTTCACCTTCACCAATTACCAAGTGATCAAGATGCACTCTCGAGAAGTATGACTCAGACTACTCATGAAACCCAATCTCCAGTTATTCCTCAAGTTGTTGATGATGACTATCATGATACTGAAGTTGCACACATGAACAATGATCTGTTTCTTTGCTCCCTTATCAAGGATTGTTGTTCCCTCCAATGTGCATTCGGGAAATCAACCACAAGAACATTTTACAAAATGTTGGCTAAAATGTCAAAACAGGCTAAGAATTTGGACATGGAATGTCAAGTGATCACGGAGTTTATTTGGTATCCCTTATTTGAGTTTGAAGTTGTCTTCCACAAAGGCGTGATCTTTAAATATCTTGAAGTCAAGTTTGTTTGGATGAATGACTTTCAATGATAACTTGCTCGTGATTAAGAATTTAAGTTGAAGACTTGGTTTATCTAGTTACCAGCAGTCGGGGTGGATATTTGAAGACCTGGTTAACTATCACCTTAAGGAGTTACCTTTAAGTACTCAGTGTCACACGCCGTTGTCGTTGTGGATAATCGCAAGAGGTGGTAATGTCTCATGCCTTGGTTGGGTAGTGAGTACTTAGAGATTTGCTTGGAGCATAAAATTCTCTACACCGTTCTTCCAACATTAGTGCAAGCTTAAGTCACAAGAATGGGGAACTCTACTTCACTTTCAAGTTTGGTATACCGGGTTTTCTCCATATGTGGTCATTTACTATTAGCCAGTGGAAGTTAAAAGAGGTTTGATTAGGGGTTGATCTGCAGAGAATTATTGATGAGAATTGTTATCGACATCTACTCATGGGGTATTGATTCATATGTTGCTTCCATTCTCAATATCACAATCAAACTTCAAGCATACGAGGCCGTCTATGGCTTTCGTTCTAACCTATCTCCGTCAATCTAAAAGTCAAATCACAATCAAACTTCAAGCATACGAGGCCGTCTATGGCTCTCGTTCTAACCTATCTCCGTCAATCTAAAATTCAATCAACCTTATAACTCCGGAAGCACTCCATTTCACATCGTCACAACAAAACAAACATTAGTTCAAAATTAATAAATATACACACTTCACATTTATTTCCACAAATAATCACCAAATCAACTAATCACATATTTCAAACTTTCATATATATATGTTTTTACCTTTACCCGTTTATTACCGAATCTCGTCTAACATATATATATTTACCACACTTATTTACTTACTACATTTTAGCCATTTTACCCATTTTTAACATTTCCAACATAACACCCAAATTTATATATTTCGACACTTATTGTTTTCTCACTTTACGCTAACCAAACTAGTTTTCATTTACCCATTTTAACACGAAATTTTATCACGAATATCACCAAGACCAAAACGGTCTCGGCTTGTGACCCATTCGGCCTAGCCGAACCAAGTCGAACCAAACACCCTCTAACGTGGGTCTCGGCTCCAAACAACCAACAACATCATCAAGAATCTCAAACCAAACCAATTCCTAGCTTCTAATATCATCACAACATAACCAAAATCAAGAAATAATCAAACAAAAATCATCAAGAACATGAACTAGGACAAATTCGTGGGTCAAACTTTATGTTTGACCACAAATCCACTAAAACTCGTTCCCAAACACTCCCAAACATCAAGAATACCATGAAATCGTGGGTTGTACCCACGGATCTAGACCAAGTCGTGCCCTAGGTCGGACCAAATGAGACCAATCGTGATGTTTTATTATAAAAACACAAAACCCATTTAGTTTTCACCCCAAAAATCATAACACTACACGAGTTTGACTTGTTTCCAAGTCAAATCGTGTATAAAAATTCATTTCTAGCACTATACCTTGTAGATCTATAAAATAAAAAGTGTTTTGGTGAAGATTAGAAGTGGTGGTGACGGCGGTGTAAGCAAAACGTGGGGATAGGCGCGTGGTGAATATGTATAGATAGAGGAGATGATTAGGAACAAGGTGGTGTGATTTCTTTGTGTTGAAAAGTGGTGGTGGTGGTGCTATGGAGGGTGGCCGGCGGTGTGGTGAAGAGAGGAGAGAATGAGATGAGTTTGGTGATGATAATGAGGATGAAGGGTTAGGTTTAGGTTATTATTTAGGTTAGTTTGCAAAATGGTCCCTCTTCTAGTTATTATTTATCCCGAAGGGCTTAAGTTAGGGACTAGTAACAATAATTATTTTTTCTCTCTCGTAAACGTTTATGTTTAGATATAAAAACTTTTGTTTGCCACCGAAAAGTATTTTTAAGTTTCCACCACGTGTTTTTAAAACGTTTTTCTGTAAGGTTTATTATAAAACGCGTCGGAAAGTAAAAATAGAATAATTCACAAATTCTTGACTGACGAGGTTTATTTTGGTTAAAAATGTGTTGTCACCGTTCTTGGGCTTATTCGGGTTGTTTCACAGCTCGTAACGTTCATTTATCAACTTCCATATAAAACATCTTCATAAAAGAAAATAGTTGACGATTCATTTCGTTTAGTTTTTAATTAGGTCTTTAGTGCCAATATCGCGTAGTGCCTAAAGTACGGTATAAAAGCTAAAATCAACAGTTCCAAAAGTAAACAATTTCCAAAAGTTCTACGTTTAGTGAAAATGTAATGCGGTCAGTTTTGTAAAAGGTCCCTAAATTACCGGTTTTCACAGTGAAGGCTTGGATTGGGTGAAGATCCAAGTATGATAACTATGAAGAATGAAGTAAACGGGAGTGCCTGTTTGCTTGAAGGCTTAGATCGTGTGTCGATCTAATTGGGATAAGAGTGCTTGTTCGTGTGGCCACGTGGGCCTTGGTGTAGATTGGTCCTAGCTAGGATTAGGACTCGACATTCCACTTAGTGTCGTTAAACCTGGTGTGAGCTTGTAACGCCCCAACCCGGTAAGGGTAGAAACATTACAATATGATTTCATATCAGATACACACAAGTCCAAGATCAAACAGCGGAAGTCTTAAATAAAAGTCATCAAAAGTAAATCATCGGGGACTTAAACAACATCCATGCCCCAGAAACAACAAAACCAAGTACAAGTACAAGTTCCAAAATCCAAGAAATAATAATAAGAAAAAGTTTCATTATTCAAGACAAAGCTCTAGGGTAAGTCCACACTCTCTCATCCCAAAGCCAACCCCGCAATCTAGCTTAAGTACCTGCCGCATGGAAAAGAAACGTGGCTGAGCATAAAAAGCTCAGTGAACAGATATGAATATAACAAGCAACAAGAGATAATAAGATAGTCAAGGAACAAGAATAGAGATTACATATGGTGTCAAAGGGTAAAACAAGGGATTTCCAAGGTTAAGTATGAAAAGATTATCAAGTTATATATCAAGGATTATCAGGTTGAATATCAAGAGATAACAAGTTTTAATATCAAGATTATCAAGTTCCAAGGATTCAGTATTTAACCCCGAGGCACAAACAAGTATCAAGTCAAGTATATATATCAATTCAAGTAACCCAAAATGGAGTAGCTAGCTCCCAAGATGTGAGGGGCTGCAATGCACACAAGCCTAGTCACCAAGTAATATATCAAGTAGCCCAATCATAATCAAGATGGTCGTAGCCCAAGCAAGTAACAAGTTAAGACAAGACTAGGATGCATCCATACGCCCGTGCAGGCCAATAATAATAATAACAATAATAATAGCAGCAGTCGATAACAAGAATCAGGGACGGTGGGGGACATCTCTCCAGCCCCACTAGAGTACACAACATTGGTGCATCAATGCTATGGTTGTGGCCACTCCACAACAAGTAGCTCCTGGGTAAAATACTGAAGGGTCAAGGGGTCAAGTTCAATATTAAGTACAAGTGGTCAAGTCATAATCATAGGTTCAAGTCAAGGTTCAATGTCAAGGTTCAAGATAAGGTTCAAGTCAAAGGTTCAATATCAAGAGTCCAATATCGAGGGTCAATATCAAGGGTTCAATCAAGCAATATAAAAGAGAGAGAGATAGAGAAGAGTCATGAGAGAGAAACAAATGTACTCTTGTTGGAAGAGCACGGAATATATGTACCTTAGTCAAACGCACAAGCAGGGTCAAACAAACAAGAAGAGGATGGATCACTCCCGCTTCACCGAACCTAGAAGAGAATGGATACGAATCAAGAAGGATCCAAATCACTTAAGTTACCTCTTTTAGTTATCTTTCCATTTTTTAGAACTTTCCATATTTAGCAGCTTTCTATTTTAAGTGACCTTCTATTTTAGGTAAGTTTCCATTATGGGTAAGTTAAGCATTTTAGATGACTTTCTAATCTTAGAAGTCTCCTTGTTTAGAAGGTTTCCCATTTTAGAAGTTTCCAGGTCATTAAAAGTTACGGTTTTCATTTTATACACGTTTTTCCATGATTAGGGTTAAAAGTGTAAATATGCCAAAATTAAAGGTGTAAAGTGTAAATATCAAATCTTTACATATTTCATACAAATAGTCCAGAGATTAGTCATAATTACAATTCAATCCATTAGATTACAATATTACCATTTAAACCCTTAACTTTCAATATTTACATTTTAAGTCCTTTAATTACTTTAATTATAAATAATAATAATTATAATAAATACATAAATGCATGCCAAAAATATTTTATGACCAGAAGTAATCATGTTTCATACTTTTCTTATTAATTACACAAATGAACCTCCAAGTTTCCCAATTTTACAATTTAAACCCTTAATTATAATTAATTAATAATTAATTTATAATAATTCCAATTTAGCACATTACCCCCATCAAATATTCAAATTATCATTTTTAGTACTTCATATTAATTATGTAATGTCTAGAAACCCAAATTTCAGAATTTTACACTTTTGGTCCCTTAACTTTAATTAATTTATAAATGTATTTAAAACATACTTAAATTACAAAATAAATACCAAATCTTATCAAATATGCACAAATGGTCCCCATACTTATTTTTACAAAAATGCTTCTGTTTTTCATCAGTTAAGAAAAATGGCCACATAATCTTCATAATTACAAAACAGCCCCTCAACATTCAATTACTTTAATTAACTAATTAAATAAATCACTTTAAATCCCTTAAACATCCAAAATGACATATATGATCCCTATAATTATTTTTCCCATGATGTTAATGTTTATATGAGTTCTATAAAAATAACCCACGAATTTATACAATTAAAAAACTCATTCTTTCTAATTATTTAATTAAATCCGATTTAGGTAATTTAAAAGGATTAAACCTTAAATAATTTTCTAAAAATTTTCCATCAACCCTCTGATCATATATGGTTATTAGAACACAAAATACAAGCCCTAGTTCAGATCCATACCCCATTCGATTTAATTCATACTCTATTTTTATTTATTTATTAACCGGTTTTAGGATTAATTCACAATAATTCAACAAGGCATTCAAAAAATTAGATTCCTATTTTATTTAGATTTCTTATATATTTAATAAATCCATAAAAATATCATCAAAATTTATAGCATCTTAATATGGCCGATCCATGTTTATTTTATTTTTAGGGTTTTAATTCAAAATAATTTTGACAAGGCCTATATAGCATGAATGGTTTGGTTTCAATAATTTTCTTAGATTATATCAGGTATAGAGAGTATGAGAAAAATACCATAAAAATATAGGAACGAATGGATGGATCAAAAAGGATTTTGATCCACTCGGCTACAATAATTCACACGATCAACCTCGACCAAAACCAATATTTTTCCCACGTTCTTAAGCTTCAAAAAAACCCCAGAAAAATACCAAAGAACCTCTAGAAATTTTTGGTACGCCGCTATGTATTTTAGGGAGTGATTTTTAGGGTTTTTGAAATTGTAAAAGGGAGTTATAAATTACACCGTGTATATAGAGGTGATGGGGGAGCAATATTCGGCCAATTTTATGATTCCAAACCATTTCCATAATTATCCTTGATCATATCACTTATTTGTGCAATTTAAATAAGTAAAAGTATACTTAACAATGTATTTTTGGCCCACTTTAAATAAAATAAATGTGACCAATATTTTTGTGGCATTTATAACATTATATTGTGCACATAAAAATTATCATATGTCATATGTTGCAAATTATTAAGCGTTTGTGATTTATTTGGTGTTTATTTAAGTGTTTTTATTAAATATTTAAACAACAGGGGCATTTTGGTAATTTTAACGTGTTATGGAAAAGTGGGTTTTACAAAGCTTGTGTACGGATTGCTCCGCCTGAAGGAGTGTGTTGATATAGTGATTGATAACTCTCGAGTGTGGTACTCGGGGAGTGGAGTAGGACGAAGGAGTGAGCTTCGTGCCGAACCACTATAAATCGCCGTGTCTCCTGGTTGTGTTCTTTCTCTACTCTTTACTTTACTTATTTACTTATGTTTATTACTTTATTGATTAATCTCACATAACAAGTAAAGTTCAACAAGTTTGCAAAAAGAAATTAACCGGACCTAAAACTATGAAACGTTTTATAACATAAAAAGAGACGGTGAAACTATTCAACCCCCCCCCCCCCTTCTAGTTTCTGCATAAATGTCAACACAAAATACGAAGATGATCCCCGTGTTTCTCTTTCTTCTCTGAATATTCTAAAATGTCATACTATGACAATTTTCCAAGTATTCATGAAAAACACGATTTATCAAATCCATAGGAATAGTCGAAGCAGTAGCCAATACAACTAGCATCACAACGCTCATAGAGATCATAACGAATACGAAAAGAAATTCTAGAGACCTCTCGCTCCTTCTCACGAAACATGATACGATTTAGCTTCCAAAATTCAACCTATAATTTCATGCTATCATCATTCTTCTGCACGAATAAAACGAAAGAACATAAGAGATACATACTTGCACAGATGGAACCACTTCCTAGAGGCTGGTTCTTCAATTCTTTCCCTTTTGGAGTTTCAAAATTTAGCAAACGTCACTCTTATACGGATAAAGTTCCCGAATCAACCAACTTACTGTTCTGAGGCACTGCTCAAAATATCATATGATCCCAATAAGTTCAAGTTATATGATGTAACGACTATCACGTTGGCCAGGCGTCATAATACTTGCATCATATACACATGCCTTTATTGCAATCACATTATACCTCGAGTCGTGACAAAACAATTTCTTATAACCCGATTAAAACAACTTCACATTCCGATGGTAATCTTGGCAGTTCATTAAGGAATGCGTCGCGAACAGCTTTAAGCGACTGAAGAACTCTCGATGGTAAAACAACTTCACATTCCCATGGTAATTTTGGCAGTTCATTAGAGAAAGTTGTGTATAACAAGATTCACTCAGATTTCTTCTGTTCATTTTCATATCCATACCAGCTGGCATTGTTCCCAACTCGACACATGTTGTACGGTCTGAAAACAACCCTTTTGCTTTTACTAAACCCTAGCTAGTTCACGAGTGTAATATTTAATGCACACAAAAATTTGACTAGAAACATAACTTTTGAAAAAATGTACTTTGTTGGTTATCATATTTATTGTATTGGTTATAATTTTGTTCAGGTGACAAATCAAGTGTTAACAAGCTGAAACTGAGACACTATGTTCATTGTTATGCGTTGCATTGTCTTGATGAGGAGGGGTCAAATGCGTTGAGGAAGGCTTATAAAGAGAGAGGAGAAAATGTTGGGGCATGGAGGCAGGCATGTTACAAGCCAATTGGTGACTATCGCGGCTAGACAAGGTTGGGACATTGATGCTATATTTAACTCACATCCGCGTTTGTTTATATGGTATGTCCCGACCAAACTCAGACGAACGCAGTGCGGCTGTAGCAGTCGCCACTGGTTCAACAACAGTTGGTTGTGGTAACGATGCTGGTGGTGTTGGTCATTTGCTCTTTTAGATAAACGTTTGTGGTAGTTTGTTTCTTTAGGAAAAAAGGATTAGCAAGTCTCAAGTTTCATGTTCCAAGCTATGTATACAATGAATGATCCATGTCGTAATGCTTGTAATTGTATCGAGCTATAAAATATGTTACTTTAAGACTATTGTTTTTGAGTTATTAATTAGAAAAATTTATTTATGTATTAGGTTAAGTTCGTATATATATCTAGAATGTAAACACCACAAGTATACAAGGACAACATGACCCAAGCACTTAAAACACCAACATAAAAAACATAACCTACGCAACTTAAAGGACCAACATGTACAACTTAAAGGATCAACATGGTTAAAGTTACTAAAATATACAAATTCTCACAATCCATAAAGTTGTTGTAAGGAAAAACATAAAACTAAAAGACATTCATCGCCACAAATTTAATTACAGAGTACACTAGTTTCCTCTAAGAAGACATTCACTTGGCAATTAAATATTCAAACACCCCATTTGCTTACATACCAAATTTGCTAATTCGTGAAAAATCATCTTCATAACAATCAGCATCGAACAATAATTGCAACAACTTTAAACTACCACAATCAAATACATATTGTTTAAACTTTAAACTACCATTTTGTTTAAACTTTAAACTACCATCTGCGTACTAGTACAAACCCGGGTAGGGCCTCTAATGAACAGCATCTGTATTCCATCCTGAAATGTTTAAGGAGCTCTGGAATTGACTTCACGGAATGTCTTGCTTTGTCCCTCACATCGGACATACCTGCAAATTCATATTATTGGTGATTATCTAGCCAATTTGCATCACTTTGAAGAACACTCAAAAGCACTTCCGATGGGGTCTAAAAGTTTCTAAAAACTTTTCGAATGTGGAGCAATGTCAAATAGGTCGGAAGTGACCCAAAGTGGTATTTACATGCTTACAACTTTTAAAACACTTTACTGATATATGAAATGTACCAAAACAAAATTCGTTACCGAGAGTTTTAGCACATTGGGAAAGGAACCAATTTACACATACATTAATTGAAATTATAAAATATGTAAGTTTTGACCTGGGATTAACAATTCACGAAGATATTGACTCATTTCTAAAACTAAAAATGCGCATAGAGTCATATGGTTCTGGCAATTTAAAAAGATGTGTACCTGATTGGGTTGACTTCTTCTTCACCAACAACCATTATGTTAGTTATATTGCGCTAACTGAGCTTCTCGTACTATAAACAAAAAAGAAGATGCATTATAATGAGCAGTAATAGATTCCCAATAGATTATAAATCTAAAGAACGGATTTATCGGACAAAAAAAACCTCTTCTGGATGTCTATCACGATGAATCAATGTCACATAATACCGGCTGCATCAATCGCTCTTCACCTGAAAATACATAAATAAATATACACTAAGGGGAAAATGGTCAACCAAATGGCTCAAAAGAAGTTCATAATCAAATTATGAGCAACATAACAATTATATAGAACTATCTTATTTGTTACACAAAGTTTTGGCTAGCGGTACCGAGTGGATCATCATCTAAAAACAGGATTCTTTTAGATAAATTCGTGAACAATATCAAAAAGAATTAATATAATAATAAAATAAATAAAGAAAATAATGAAACAAAAAAAAATAAAAAAAAATAAAAAACAAAAATTATTTAAATTCCAATGTAAATTTTTACAAGTTTTTCAATATTTTTAATTGGGGAACAGATAGAAGCTTTGCATAAGGATGCCCCGTGGATGGCGTACTGATATATTGTTCATGCCCTTATTTTAATTCATTTTTTATTATAATCTTAAAGCTATATACATACTTGATGGTCTTTGGATATAAATGATAAATTTAAAATTTATATAAAGAAGAAAAAGAAAAGAAAAGAAGAAATTTTAGAAAAAACCTTTGTAGAAAAAGAGAAAGGGATTAGTGAGAATTGAGTAAGAGGGCCAGAGGTGGGTTAGGTTGTTTTAAGAGAAGCGAAGATTGTATTCTACTACATATGTTAGTTTTA
>LBNU01028865.1:6576-18259 GCA_014162995.1 Artemisia annua | reverse complement strand
AAGATACACAATATAAAATTAGGTTTAGATTAACGTAGTAATTGGGCAAAATTATCCCTATTGAAAATTGTAATTAAAGTCATTACATACCTTAAGTTGCATAAACAGGACGAATTATGTTATCAGAGGTAATTAATTATTAGGGTTTGAGAGAAAAAGTTATAAAAGTTGTGTGTGTGTGCGCAATTGGGGAAGAAATTAGGGTTATTGTGGTGGAAATGGTGTTTTTGGCGGGGAAAAACCACCCACGTGGGTCACAAAAACGCAAAAAGTAAAAAGATAATGGGTCAATGATTTTGTAACGGAGTCAACGTTGCCACGTCAGCAACACAAACGGATAAACTCAAATATTGCGCATAATAGGCTGATTAGTAAATTTTTTGCATTATTTAACAAAATTAAAAGCAACATACACAACATAGCAAAACGTGGCAAGTTCATTACATTTTCAGACAATTATCCCTAGTTATATACTACTACTGGTTATACTACAATATTTATGCTTCTCAATAAAATGAAAGTCAATATAAAATGTCTATTTTTTTCAGCCTTTTATGTTTGGTCACTATCTAATGAGATAGAGCTTAACATCACAAGTTACTGATTCTATTCAGTATTATTTTAATTAGCAGTCTAATAACATGTACGTGTTTAATTAGCAGTCTAATAACTTGATTATTTGATTGATAAAAACCAAAGTGCCTTTGTTGCTGGAAGGCATATCAGTGACAATATTCTGTTGACTCAGGAGTTGATGAATGGGTATAATTGTAAGAACAAGGGAAGGAGGTGTGCATTTAAAGTTGACATACAAAAGGCATATGACACTGTCAGTTGGGATTTTCTTAGATTTGCTCTTGAAAGGTTTGGTTTTCATGCTAAGATGGTTAAATGGATAATGGAATGTCTCACTACTGCATCTTTTTCTGTGTGTGTGAATGGTGAATCTCATGGTTTTTTCAAAGCTAAGAGAGGGTTAAGACAGGGTGATCCTATTTCCCCATATCTCTTTACTATTGTTATGGAAGTATTCAGTATGATGGTTGCTAGGCAGGTTAGTAAGGAGAAGAAGTTCAAGTATCACTAGGGATGTAAAGAGCTTAAGCTAACGCATTTACTTTTTGCTGATGATTTACTATTGCTTTGTCATGGTGATTTTATCTCTGTTGTTGTTCTAAGAAGAGCTTTGGATGAATTTACTTTGGCTTCTGGGCTCTACCCAAGTATGGAGAAAAGCAGTGTGTATTTTGGTAATGTTTCTAATGATATAAGATGTGAGATTCTTATGGTTATGCCCTTCAAAGAAGGTAATTTGCCTGTTAGATATCTTGGTGTTCCTTTGGTGGCTAGAAAGCTTTGTATTAAAGATTGTGAGGTGCTGATTGATAATGTCAAAAAGAGAGTGGATGATTGGAAAAATAAGTTTCTCACTTTTGCAGGAAGATTACAACTTATTGCCTCCATTCTTTGCTCTTTACAAGTTTACTGGGCTACTATGTTTATTCTTCCCATTAATGTTTGTGAAGCTATTGAAAGATTATTCAAGAAGTTCCTTTGGGCAGCTGGTAATAACTGTGTTGGGAAAGCTAGTGTATCCTGGGATGAAGTTTGTAGGCCTAAGAGTCAAGGTGGTCTTGGCATTAAGCCTTTACATAAATGGAATGAAGCTCTCATGTCTAAACACCTTTGGAATATTATTTCTAATAATGATTCTATTTGGGTTAAGTGGGTGAAAATCCATTGGATCAAAGGCCAGAATATTTGGGAGTGTAATGAGAAGGGTTCATCCTGGTGTTGGAACCAAATTCTAAGATTAAGGGATAGTATTAGAAGGTTTGTTGGTGTTAAGATTGGAGATGGTAGAAATTGTAGTGTATGGTTTGACAGATGGCATAATAACGGCCCTTTGTGCAGACTTATAAACTATGGTGTTTTATTTCACTATAGACTTAAAGTGGATGCAAAAGTGGCTGATTTTATTAATGAAGATGGTTGGAAATGGCCTAGGGATTGGAGTGGTAGATTTAAGGATGTTACTGATGTTCCAGTTCCTGATCTTAGGTTGGGTATTGAAGATAAACCTTTTTGGATTGACAAAAAAGGCAATGAAAAAGTTTTCAGTGTTAAGGAGGTATGGAAGGGTGTTAGGAATGATGCTCCTAAAGTTATTTGGTCTAAACATGTGTGGTTCTCTCAATGTATTCCAAGTCATGCTTTCATTCTTTGGGTGGCAATAAAAGGAAGACTTAAGACTCAAGACAGGATATCCAAATGGATGAATATTCAAGACATGAGATGTTGTTTTTGCAAGGTATGTAAAGATTCTCACTCTCACTTATTTTTTGATTGTGCTTATTCTAGAAGGCTTTGGGAAAGATTAAAAGGAATGTCTAGGCTTGAATCTGTTTCCAATGTTTGGGGTGAAGTTATTTCAAGTATTGCTATTAGGACAGCAAATAATAGCATTTGGAGTGTGATACAAAGGCTTGTTTTTGGGGCAGTGGTTTATTATATTTGGCAAGAAAGAAATGCAAGACTTTTTAGGAACATTGAAAGATCTGAGGATGTTCTGTTCAAAGTTATTGTGGAGACTGTGAGATTTAAGCTGCTATCTCTTAAAATCAGAAATTCTGTGAATGTTAGTATGGTTGCTAAATTATGGAATTTAAAAAGGAGTAGTAGTATTGGAAAGAATGTTGGGTTGACTGGGAATGAAAATGTCTGATGGCTATTAATATGGCTGATGGCTGTTGATGGTAGTGTTCTGCTTTGCATCTATGATCCTTTGTGGTGTTTTCCCTGGTGATTCTGGATTGCTTTGTTATCCTTCTCTGCTGCATTTGGTGTTTGGGATTTCTTTCCTTTGCATCTAGTTTTTCTGTAATTGTGCTGGTAGTCCTTTTTTGGGCCTGCCCATTTGTTTATCTGTAGTTGATAGGTTTTATAGTGGTTTTGGTAGTTTGGTTAGTGTAGGTTTTTTGTATTAGCCCACCTATGCTCCATGAGGGTGTTCATGGTTTGCCATGGGTCGGTTTCTGTTTTATTTTTTGGTGGCTATAAAATTTACATTTTTGGGGGAAAAAAAAAAAAATTATCCCTAGTTATATACTACTACTGGTTATACTACAATATTTATGCTTCTCAATAAAATGAAAGTCAATATAAAATGTCTATTTTTTTCAGCCTTTTATGTTTGGTCACTATCTAATGAGATAGAGCTTAACATCACAAGTTACTGATTCTATTCAGTATTATTTTAATTAGCAGTCTAATAACATGTACGTGTTGAATTCATATATCTCAACCAAGATACTTTTAGCATTCATATACAATACTAACACAGTATTAATTCTCATGTAAAAGGTTATAATTATATATCAATATGGACCAAAAAATGCCTCACTATATCAAAAGAAAAGAACTAAATTGCCTAGACTAATTAATATCGAAATAAAGTGATCGAGTCGATGGTAGCTAGTTATTTCGTGTTGAATGCATATAGATATAGGCTATGTTTGGCGCGAGAGATTATGGAAGATTATGGAGGCTTAAGATTATTTTTTTGAAAAATAAGCTTTCATCAAAAAATAATCTTTGTTTGGCAAACTAAGATTATGAATTATTTTAGAAAAATAAGTTCCCAAAAAATAAGTTATCAGAACCAGCTTTTAAAAGATTATGGAGATTATTTTTCATAAATTAACTGATTTTAATCTTTTTCAGCAACAGCACCAGCACTACTGCAAAAAAAACAACTACAATTTTAATCTTTTTCAGCATCAGCACCAGCACCAGCATCAGTACCAGCAACAGCACCAGCAACATCTATTTTTGCCAAACATACCCATAATATTACTTGACTAGCTAGTATTTCTCGTGTAACAATTAATCAGAGAAAAACAGTGAAAAACATAAGCTCTGTAACGAAGTATAATTAATTAAGAACAACAAATAAAAAGATACCTAAAACCAAAAAAGACCAATCAAATTAATGAAATAAAAAATATATATTTCACTTGATAATACAAACCCCAAACAAACAAATAAAATTTCTTTAAAACAGTTAAATTAAATTAGTTTGTCCCAAAAAATCTTTTTATAATTTGGTTAATTAAAATTAACCAAAAGGGTCCAAATCCTTATTATAATTATCTTCTTCTTCATCACCACCCAAGAAACCTTGATTCAACAACATGCTTATTGGATCAACCTCAATCTCTCCTAAACTCGAAAAGAAATCATGGTCCGGTTGCATGCCACTACCATGCTCTGGCAACTCGGGTCGATACCCTTGTGGGAAACTTGGTTCTAATGTTTGTAACTCATCTTTCACTTGAACACAATTAGTACCTCTCATTATAGTTGATCCTTGATCATCTTCTGTAGTTTCTTTTTGTGGCGTTTGTTCATTTGCTATTGTGGTTGTTTTTGGTGGTTGTGGTGTCCTAGTTGAACCGGCTAAGGCGTTTCTTTGGGTTGGCCATGGATGGTTGTGTTCGGAAGTATAGGTTATGACTAACATGTTTGGGTCAGTACGGCTTCTTTCGACTTGTTTTCTTGCTGAGCATCCCTTTGAGCTACTACATCTGTAGTATCCTCTGAAATATATCCAAAATAATTAGATTATAGTGATAATAATTACTTAATGATTAGCATGAAATAAAATGATTAGCATAAACACTTCATTATATCATGTGTTGTCATTTTTACGAATCACATGCATGTAAGTTGTTGAGCAACTAAAATAATACTCGTATAATTCAATAATTCAAAATCTAATTAATTCCAGAAAAAATATTGTAACTAAGTTTATGATTAGAAACTTTTTTTATCATATACTCGGTAACGAATGTAGACATTTGTCATAAGGTATGCATTTAGCGTCAAAATATGAAAAAAGTACTAATCAAACGTAAGGGTGTTGATCAATATTGAAGAGAATGCATCTGTCACAAATTGAAAAAAATAAAAAAATAAATCACAATTGTTTTTTGTTTTACACTAGTATAAATGTTTTTCAAAAGATGTGCATGTGTAGATCTTTATCTTTTGCCTCAAATATTTCCGTGTCTGCATATACTTTGTAAGTATTATGTAGAAAGGCATTTCCCATGCACACAGTATACATCTCATCATTTTTTACCTTCAAATTTCAGTTGATTCATTACCATATTTAAATAACCTAAAGTAAACGTAGAACCTAGTTATCATAGATTAGTTGTATCCAAATCCTAATATCTTAACTGGTGCCGTATGTGCATGCTAAAGGTTTTTTGTGTTTATGATACGCAAAGGTGCAGTGTACGTGTTTTGTTTAACCTTCTAAAAGTAGTTTTTAGGGTCATAAAAATTTAAAGCTTTTTACCAATCAAATAGAATGTAGTTTATAGACTACACACAGAAAAACCATTATCATATCAATTGCATTGATTTTATTTATAACCTAAGATAGTTCATAAACATGAAGTATTTAAAAAGTGAATTTGTTCTTTGGCTTCTTCGCCCTCTTCAATCAAACTGATCAGTCGATTACTAAAAGTTACAGTCAAGGTATCACTACTAAAAATTATCGTTTAGTGACAGGAGGAAACCTTGTCACGAACAGTCAAAAGTGTCATAACAGTCGCAAATAGTAAAATTTCAATCACAAAATCTTTTGGGGAGTTATGAGAAAATCTGACTTCGATTGCTATGTCTAGTGACACGAAAAAAGTGTGAGCTATATACCTGTAGCCTTTTTTACCACGTCTTAAACTGTAAGAAAACCCAAATCGCAAAGAAGTGCTTAAAACCTCATATTTTCTGACTAAATCTAAATGTGTCAGTTGAAATGAAGAATCTCAAAGAACACCTTAAAGTTTGCAATAACAAAAAATTACACGCGGTAACATGGGCAAAGGTGTCAAACTTGGTACCCATTGTGATTGAACGCCAATATTTAAAACTTACTAATTGATATATAGTAAAAACTCGATAAATTAATAAAGTTTTTAGAATAATATTTTTTCATGTTCGGATTCATTAATTTATAGAAAAATTAATATATACTATTAAGTGATAACTCTTTAGTTTACTAAATTTCGGTGGTCCAGTGATTACTAATTTATAGAGTTTCGAGAGATCATAGCTAGAAACTTCAAACGAACATTAGTTGTCATTTTTTTGGGTAATATAAAATTAAGTGTCATTTATTCTAATCACTTCATTAAACAATTATAGGATACTATTACCAAATTATTTGTTTTGCAATGAATACGTGTTCATACGTACCTTGGATATGGAGATCCTTTAATGGGTTTCTGGCCATACTTCCTCCAGGCCCATAGGTCCGACGGAACCACTTCACCGGTGGGTCTACTGTTTGCAGGTGCTGGTGCTGGTATGCACACCACTTTCTTTGCCTGGCTCTTCCTGCATTCCCACTTAACCATTGTTAGCTTTACTCACAACCGTAAAACCCGAAATAACAAGCTAATTAAGGCATAACCATGCCAAACCAAATATAGTATATATAGTTGGTTTTGAGAATACATAATTCAACTAGTAGTTTGCGCCCTATATGACTCCATTTTTTAAGTAAGCGAAACAAGTCGTTAGACGGATATTAGACTGCCACCTTCTCTTTAGGCAAATTAAACCTTGATCTCAGTCTATTTAATTGTGCATTATTATTGTTAAAATGAATTGGTACATTGTTCTTTACAAGAAATATTTTATTTGAGACATTTTTAATCATGTTGTACTTTTTGAGACATCAAAGTATATAACCAATTTTGGTGCTGTATATATTATTGGATAATTTTAATCAATCTTTTGTACTCCGTATTAACTATGTTGTTTGATAACTTTAGTTTATTTGCCTAAAATATGTCAAGTTTACTAGCTATTTTAGTTGTTAATTAGTAGGAAACTAACATGGTTTAAATGAAGAAATAATATTGAAACATATATAGCCTGTATAATAATAATACTTAGTTTTATTTTCTAAGAATTCATGACTCAAACAATAATTTCTTTGCATACTTTTTAAGCCAAGATATTTATTTTTGCATTTCAATTTGCCCTATTTAATTTTGATTTGATTTGACCTATATTTTTGATTTGACATATTACTTTTAAGGGTTTTATTTTATTCACTAAAATTCTAAAACATTTTAGATAAGAAAATAACAAATCACTTAAAGTTAAAATTAAGTTCAAAACTATCTAGCTAGCTACTCTTTAATTTGTCGACTTTCTTAATAAAGCAATGATTTGTTGTTAAAAGATAAAAAAAAATAAACAAAAGAGAACAAGAACTTAAAATATTACAAGAACTTTAAATCATTAAAATGTGATACTTGTAGTATAGAAGCTTTTAAGATAAACAAATAAAAATCAAACTAAAATATTCATAAAATGTGAAAGTAATTGTAAAAGAAAATAAATAAATTTATGACCAAGACAAAGTGATCCAATTTTATTGGCAGTGTTTTTATATGGTAACTAACCCGACACTTTCACCACCATTAAAATGTTTGTTTTTTTATTTTGACAAAGGATGCAAATGAAAGTATTTTTGACCACCAAAAATGCAAAATAGAAAGCTGATTGACACTGAAAATTCCATTCCATATGCTAGTCCTGTTTGAAGACAGTGATCTCATGTTAAATCATGACATGACATATTAACAACTATTCACCTTCTAATTCCACAAACAATAATTTTTGGGTTATCAAAACAAGCTTACCACATAGATAACTCTTTTAAACTTTTCAAAAATTAGTGTTTCGTCAGTTTTAGTAATAAAAAAAAAAGTTGAATGATTGAGTAACTTACATATACACATTATCACCAAATAAAAATATCATTAAACAAAAAAAATAAATCATGAAATAATATCAAATATAAAATCCTTGTAAAATAATCAAATAACTACAACTACACATAATCTTTTTAATTTTCATCTAATATACATAAACAATAAGATGATTAGTTATAACAATGTACCATAGATATGTACTTATTAATAATCTATATCTATATAATTTTATATAAAAGTTTATATACTGCTCAAAAGTAATGTAATAAAAATATGGTTATATATGCTCCTGAAGTATTGTAAAACTAGAATGATTTATTCTTGCTGAAAAAAATTAAAAAAAAATATATAGAATTTATATATCTCTTTCCCAAAGACCATTAAAAATTGATGAATGAAACCTATTCAATGTTTTCAATAACATTCATGAAAAGTATAATTCAAATAATTACTTAATCTTGAAATGATATGAATTACATATTCAATTATGCACAGAAAATTATACAATAAACAAATTATACTCTTAACTTCTTGAGAATCTTTTGAGCTCCAAAAAGATTATAAAAAAAGTTTTATATCTCTCAAAACTAATCGTAATTTTAGCCGGTTAACATTTCTTTAATACATCTTTGATTCGATCTTTCGAGCTCTTGAAGTGCGATATAATATATGAAACATTTAGAATTTCATTGAATCAAAATTATATCATACATATTTGATTGTTGTAAAATATTTATTAAGTTATCATATAATTCAACAATATGCAAAACTTCTAGTAAAATATATATATATATCATCTATGTTTTATAAGATTAAAATATATCATAGAAGTTGTAAAAAAGAGTTAAAAACTACATAAGAGTATCATTTACTAAGCAATATGCATATGATCCTCCTATATATTAAATCACTGAAGCAGATTCCAATAAACCAAGAATATAAAAATATATGCAAGGTGTATTTAGTTTAGTTATTTACCTTCTCTTGATGGCCGGATTTCGCGGTGACGAGATCTGTAACGTGCTACTCGTCGTAGAAGCTTCCAACAAACTACGTTTCGGTGCAGAAGAATTAGAAGAAGAAGATGTGATCATTTCATTATTTGATGAAAGAGTTGACTTTGCAGCATTTGGTGAAATTTGTAACATCTTTGAAAATATGTTATTATGAGTATGATTATTGTTGTTCATGATCTTGTGATCATGATGATGCTGATGATGATGATCAAACCCTAATGATGGTGTCNTCAAAAAAAGCTTAGCACATAGATAACTCTTTTAAACTTTTCAAAAATTATTGTTTCGTCAGTTTTGGTAATAAAAAAAAGTTGAATGATTGAGTAACTTACATATAGTAATACACATTATCACCAAATAAAAATATCATTAAAATAAAAATAAATCATGAAATAATACCAAATATAAAATCCTTGTAAAATAATCAAATAACTATAACTACACATAATCTTTTTAATTTTCATCTAATACACATAAACAATAAGATGATTAGTTATAACAATGTACCATAGATATGTGCTTATGAATAATCTATATCTATATAATTTTATATAAAAGTTTATATACTGCTCAAACGTAATGTAATAAAAATATGGTTATATATGCTCCTGAAGTATTGTAAAACTAGAATGATTTATTCTTGCTGAAACAAATTAAAAAGTATATAGAATTTATATATCTCAATTTCCCAAAGACGATTAAAAATTGATGAATGAAACCTATTAAATGTTTCCAATAACATTCATGAAAAGTATAATGCAAATAACTTAATCTTGAAATGATACGAATTACATATTCAATTATGCACAGAAAATTATACAATAAACAAATTATACTCTTAACTTCTTGAGAATCTTTTGAGCTCCAAAAAGATTATAAAAAAAAGTTTTATATCTCTCAAAACTAATCGTAATTTTAGCCGGTTAACATTTCTTTAATACATCTTTTGATTCGATCTTTCGAGCTCTTGAAGTGCGATATAATATATGAAACATTTAGAATTTCATAGAATCAAAATTATATCATACATATTTGATTGTTGTAAAATATTTATTAAGTTATCATATAATTCTACAATATGCAAAACTTCTAGTAAAATATATCTATATCATCTATGTTTTATAAGATTAAAATATATCATAGAAGTTGTAAAAAAGAGTTAAAAACTACATAAGAGTATCATTTACTAAGCAATATGCATATGATCCTCCTATATATTAAATCACTGAAGTAGATTCCAATAAACCAAGAATATAAAAATATATGCAAGGTGTATTTAGTTTAGTTATTTACCTTCTCTTGATGGCCGGATTTCGCGGTGACGAGATCTGTAACGTGCTACTCGTCGTAGAAGCTTCCAACAAACTACGTTTCGGTGCAGAAGAATTAGAAGAAGAAGATGTGATCATTTCATTATTTGATGAAAGAGTTGACTTTGCAGCATTTGGTGAAATTTGTAACATCTTTGAGAATATGTTATTATGAGTATGATTATTGTTGTTGATGATCTTGTGATCATGATGATGCTGATGATGATGATGATCAAACCCTAATGATGGTGTTGATTGTTCGAAATCATCTAAACTTGTAGTAGTAGTTGTTGTTGTTCCAAAGAAGCATGGAGTTGATGTCCCTTCATGAACAAATGGATCTACAAGAAGACTAGTAAAAGGTTGCCCAAAACCTTCATCATGTATTAATCTTGTTGACTTTTGGATCATTTGTGGTTCTTGATTATCTTGATGATCAAAGTATTGCCAATGATCTGAAACCGAAACCGATACACCAGGAGGATCTATATCACCCGAGTTATTAACACTTCCTGGCCGAAAAATATCTCCTAAATCACCATGAAAATTATTCTCCATTATGGATCAAGAACTGATCAAGAAAATCTTGGCCGGTTTTGACCAATTACCCAACTCGTTTTCGCGGATATAGATTATTCATAGCACATATCTATGGTACATGGTGTTATAACTAATTCATCTTATTGTTTATGTGTATTAGATGAAAATTAAAAAGATTATGTGTAGGTTATAGTTATTGATTATTTTACAAGGATTTTATATGGTATTAATTTATTATTTATTTTTATTTTAATGATATTTTTATTTGGTGATAAAGTGTATTCACTATATGTAAGTTACTCAATCATTCAACTTTTTTTATTACCAAAAACTGACGAAACAATAATTTGGAAAAGTTTAAAAGATTAATCTAATGTGCTAAGCTTTTTTGATAACCCAAAAATGTATTTGGAATTAGAAGCTGAATAGTTGTTAATATGTCATGTCATGATTTAACATGAGATCACTGTCTTCAAACAGGACTAGCATATGTAATGGAATTTTCAGTGTCAATCAGCTTTCTATTTGCATTGGGGTGGGTCAAAAAATACTTTCATTTGCACCTTTGTCAAAATTAAAAAAACAAACATTTTAATGGTGGGAAAGTGTCGGGTTAGTTTGACTTATCTCCAATCAATAAAACCAATACAACTATCTCTCCGAGTATAAAGAATACTAGTGGGAGTCTCAACTTTTCCGGAGCAGTTCGGAAGTATGTCATTAGGCAGGGTATATTGATATATTTCATACGTGAATTAATAGCTAAAGAATATAAGAACGTATATATCAACAAAATCATTTATCGAGAAAAAATGCCAAAATCTTAGTTTGGGAAAATGTCATATTCTGGTCATAACTTAAAAGCTCTATAACTACATAGTATCACATTTTATATATTAAAGTTTCTGTAATATTTAAGTTCTTGTTCTCTTTTGTTATTTTTTTTATTCTTTTAGGAATCAAACAATATCATTTGCGGTTTTTGAGTCTAAGATAAAACCATTCTTCCTCCCCC
>LBNU01028864.1:16537-48949 GCA_014162995.1 Artemisia annua | reverse complement strand
CAGTATGCAATCTAGGCTTTCACTTCCGTTTCTTATAAACACGTGTAAAACATTATATTAGTAAGGACTCATCAATGGCTGTATAATGACTTTGCTACTATGTACCCATTATGAAGCCATATTTTGTTGTGTATAAATAACCATCAGCTATCCAGTTTATTATATAGTAAATTGGTCTGAATACGGCCATGCAACACGTACCATGACACGTACCATCCGGCAATACTGATAGCGGCATATACGAGCAATCCCACATAAGACCCACATAAAGGAACATGAACATACTTCCTTTAGTCTTAAAAAACTTTAAAAAAAAATGAAAGCAAATTCGGCGTATAGATTTTCATCATATACTTCTTCCAAAATGAATATATCACTCAATGTGAGAGCCAAAGGCATTACAACAAAACTAAAACAAAAGGTGGAAATCATAGATATGCTGGGAATAAAGACATCCTAAAATAATGACAAACTGAGGAAACTGATGCCACCTTCTAATGAAGTAACTGCGTGCAACGAATAGTGTAACTCATGCTCTTAGAGCTATATTTAGTAAAATCTGAAAACTCATCCATTATCTTGCGATATCTCAAAATATTATCATCAGAGTTCAAAAATCAAAAACAAATAAAATGCTGGATAATGCAAAACCCCGAAACAAGGCTATCTTGTGATATCTCAAAATATTATCATCAGAATTGAAAGATCAAAAACAAATGCAAGACTGAATAATGCAAGATCCCGAAACAGGGCACAAATCACTTACTATCATGTAAGACTTCATACTAAATGACAGGGCTTTCTATTTTTTCCCAGCAAATATGTGCCTATTTTTTTCCAACACAGAATCGCGGGCTTTTTATTCATACCGAATCATATTTTACAGAACATACTATCCTTGACAGACCACATTATTAAACAGAGCACCTAAGTAGACAAAACATTAACATAATACAGCGACAACAACTATTACATGGAATTCCAATAACACAAATCTAAATAACAACGCCAGCTCGTAAAACTACTTATGTCCTTCCATCACCATAACATGCCTTCGCTTCTCCTGACGTGCTCGCGCAACACATCCAGCAAACGAATAAACGCTTGCAAAATAACCCCATTCCTGGCCTGGGCTTGAACCAGACACTCCATCCCGTCCCAATGAGCTGCATCAAAGTGGCTAAAACGCTGACCTTCTTCAACCATAGCTCCAAATTGTGCAATCTTATCATGCAGCCCATCACACAGCGCAACAATTGTCCTAATTAATCCCTCATTCTCACCTTCATCTTGAGCAAACAGATACTTAAAATAGTCCTTCGACTCATCAGACCCACAAATTGCCTTTAGTTGATCAAAGATTGGGGTAGAAACCATCCTTATTGTAACATACAGTTAACATTAACTTTATTAGATGCAAATAACATTGATAGGTATCTAGGCATTCCTTATATAGGAAAAAAAGGGCAACTATAAACAGTGTAGGCAACCAAAACGATACAGTATTTCTTTGGACTTTACTTAGTATGCAACTAATTTATCCAAACAATACAATACCCTTTTAGGCCCCAACTCCTATGCACCTAAATGAGCCACATAAAAAAAACAAAACAAAACAACAGCCACAACAAAAGAAAACTAAACTTGGAAAGAAACTTAAAATTCAAAAGGCTGCAACTATCACATGCCTCTACTGTAGCACCAATTTATAGAGAAAACAAAATCCATTCCCCAACAAAATTTCACACATGCATAGCCTTGACAAGTTGCATCATACTGCTGCAGAATCACTCTGAACAAAAAATGTGTAACCAAACAGAAACACAGCTTTAAAAAAACACCTTAAAGATTTTAAAAATAAATCCATTTAGCAACAAAATCCCATCTCCATACTGTAAACTTGAAGACACACCAAATAGCATCTTATTAATATGAATACACATATAAACCACAGGCCCTAATGCAACACAAATCATTACACAACTAGCCACATCAACATAATAACGCAGCCTTATTAAAGTTTGTCGAATAGCATAGGCATTTTACATCCGTTTTTGCTACGTAGGAAACACTAAATTTTTCTGTTCAACAAGGTTCTATCTCAAAATTTGGCTACGCTTTTTTATTATTACCAGTTAATCAGTCTTTGATTAGCTTAAATCTAACAACGTAACAAACATCCTATGAACCTTCAACAGAAAGAGTCTCACACACATGTAAAAACAAACGAACAAGGATCTCAAAGTTACAAACGCAACACACAGCTGCAGTACTCATTCAAGCTCAAATGCGGCAACATAACCCTACCTATTGCCAATGAATACACTATCCTTTTAGGCTCAAACAGTATGGCATCACATGCAATGTACGAGTTAACCCAAGATAGGTTTTCATTTTCGTGATTTTCAATGACATACAAAATTTCAATATATACAGTGTATTTCATTTAGTGTACCCTGGTAACATGAGATGTAATGTATAACTTAAGTTGAAATGAATAACTTAGATGAATCAAATAGCACAACCTATAGCTGACAAATATGGAATCCTTTTAGGCTCAAACAGGAAGCCCAATATATAAATAACAGCACAACACAACCTATCGCCAATGAATACACATGCATAAAAATATTATTCACAAATAAACGATAAGTATACAAAATACAGTTATATATAGTTGGCCTCTGCATACATTCACAACTTCAAGACGAAGCCATATAACCCAAAAACAACATACCCAACAGTATCGCCACCAGTATGTAACAAAATTAGGCGACAACAAAACAGAGACCGACTACCTTCACAAGTTACAGACCCCTTAGGCATATTACAACCAGACACAACATAAGGATGCTACATAGTTACACATTATACGACACTAGACTTTACTTACTTACATTGCTACCATAACAGACCAGTAGTATACTACCTAAGACACTGTTACATACGCATAACATCATCGAGATAATCCATAACTAGGGAAGCCATGCGACTAGCATCGGCAACATTACGCGCATAAGCACGGATACGCTGTTCAACGATAGCAATCAGAGCGCGCAGAAGCGCTAAGCTGCGACTGACCAGCACAGAATCCGGGAGCCCTTCAATTTCTACAAGGAAAACTTGTAGCTGTTGCAGCAACACTCTATCACGAGTTATGTGGCGCCTGTCATCACGCTGCCCATTCAGAAGGATGAACCTATACCTCTCGAAGAACAAATAAAACTGCCTACCCCTATCTTGCGAATTAGCAGCCCTAGCAAGCCTATCACTAATAGAAAGATTGCCATTCCCAAGGCGAGTGACACTGCCATTAGATAGATTACCATTGGCAGTGCGATTCACATCACCATTGCCAACATCAGTTACAACAGCATCGCTAGCATAAGGTGCCTCACCAATAGAAACACCACCACTGACAAGACGATTAGCATTACGACTACCAACATCACTAACATCCCCATTAGAAATGTGACGACCATCACTAACAGAGTCCCTACCACTAGGAGTATGATTCACATCACCATTACTACCAAGATTATTCATTTTTACACTTTAGTTTAGACAAATAGTATGAGATAGGTAACAACATATGAAAGAGGCCATTTTATAGACAAAAAACTAAAGTACAGACAAAACCAATTAATTAAAAGTTAACTAAAGAGTTATCTAAACCAATTTAGGGAATACCAGGCAGCTGACCGCAGGAAGAAACCCATTATCTCGGCGCGTTGACGACTTTATCAATGAAACTGAGCCGCTACAGAGCGTGGATACGAGAGCCCAGACACACCGTCGGTATCCATAGACGGCTGGATAACCCAAAGTCGAATTAGCGCAATTAAGAAACGCAGATTTGGTTTGATGACAGCAGAATCCCACTACGTAGCTACTATATTAGTACAACCCTCTGTTGCAATGCCACACTAAACCAACAAGTAACACTGTGACAGCTGGTAAATATTCCCACTACAACTATAACGGTACAAGGGGAAGGAGAAAGAAGCCAAGTGGAATCCCCGTAAGCAGATCCACTTCTTTGGACCCAAACGAAAACGCACAAACGAAGACCCGAACCGCTTTTCTTAACAAAACCGGTCAAAATATGTCAACTTAAGTAACATAAATAAAAGGCATCTATGTAAAAACACAAAACTAACTTCTTACAAAGAAAAAAAATTACACACACAAACATTTGCACAATAACGAAATAAATTTCGTCAAGTACAGAAAAAAAAACTATACACAAACGAAAATATTAAAATGTATACAATTTTCTCATTCTATTCCGATAAAATAAAACGAAGCAATACGAGGTATTAGTATATACCGAAAGAAAACGAATATGAGAACCACACGGTAATAAAACGTGAAAACTACAACAAAGAAACAAAAGTTCTAAAAAAAAATAAAAAGCCGAAAACAAATAAAAAATTCGATGCGGAATAAATAGCATATGAAATATAGCCACACATCTTAGGTTCGCTCCAAATATACGAAAAAACAACATCATAACATGGAAACCCGACTACGAAAGCCAAATAACAACGCAAAAAAAAAATAAGAACATGTAAAACGTAACAAACATATTACTAGATGAACAATAAACATTAACACAGAAATAGTCTTAAAAAAATAAATATCCAAAAACAATTCGACAAAACAACAAACATTACACACGACCAAACCGGGCAGCAAATTCCCTAAGCCGAACAACTTGCATTGCGGAAACCTGGCAAAAAAGCTGCAGATTCGCCAACTTCATAGCTTCAAAATCCCGGATCGTCTTAAAATACATAATGGCATCAGCAAACACAACACCATCCCCACATCTAAGCTGCACCAGTGATCGAGCCACCGAAGCATTATCACTACAAAACTCCAACTCCCAAATGATGGCATCTAAATAAGCCAACCGATCTTCAACATGCACACACCAACCACGCAAAAAAGAAAGCCACCCTTCCTCCTCTTGAACTTCCCTCTGAAAACCCAAATACATTACATTAGACATATAAACTGCACCTGAGGAATATGTCAACTCAAGAAGCCTAACTAAATTATCCATCAAAACAAGAAGTAGTTAAAGACAGAATAAAAGAAACTTAGAAAAACCAATACCAAAAACCACCAAATGTAGCAATATAAAGAAGGAATGACAAAAAAAGAAGGGTATTATCCCTTCCCAAAAAAACAGTAACCAGAGATTACTTTCCCAATGTTACAGCAAATTACTATTTGAAAAGATTAGTCAAACACACTGTCTAAAAAATTTAAGAACCACACATACTCAACACATAATAACTAGCAAAGTAAAAAAAAAGAAAAATACAATGAAAATCAGAAGAAAAAAAAACTGGTATAAAGTAAGGAACAATAAAACTATCCACATAAAATTTCCTCACCAAAAAATAAATATGTGATCATTTTGATGCAAACATAATCAGCCACTACCTGTTGAGCTGTCCACGCGTCGCAAGCAAATAGTTTTTGAAGCTCGAAATCGTGGTCAACATTACAGTCAATCATTTCGGCACCATAAACCGCAAAAAAAAAGCCGCCGCAACGCGGCGGGTCTTTTCGACCTCGTTTGTATTTATTTTCAATGAGGTAATTAACTAATTTGTTGTCCACAATGGGATGAGGGTTTTAGGTCCACTGAATACTATTTATTCGTTTGGGTTGGGCCTCAATATCTTCTGTACTCTACAAGTCCACAACAATATTCATTGTAAGTTTTAACATTTTGATAAGACAAATTATTTTCAATACTATTTTGCAAACATGATGCATGTGAAGTCTTAAAAACAATTTCAACTGAACCTTCAAATTCTACCAAATAATATCTATAAAACAGTTATCCAAGGCCTTTGAAGTTGCATTTTAAGAGTGACTGATGCATGATAATCATAATCAGAATAAGCCAAATTCACCTAGCTGTAAAGTGTGAGAAATGCGAATAAAAGATAGAGAATTATCATGTTTATAGGTTTTATGTAGTGGTGTGTGGAGTTCTTATTTAACTACAAGATAAAATGGCTCAAGTGCCTTAAAGAGGGATCACGAGGTGGTTTGGTGGTAAGTTGGCTATAATGCTTTACAAAAGGACCCGTTTGGTATGGGAATTTTTGAAAAGCTTATAGAAAAGTTCGAAAACGGCCATGAAAATACTGGTTAAACCGTTTACATTAGAGAAAAAAAGAATGGATTGACTTTATCCGGATGGTTTAGATAGCGATCATTTTCTGTTTACCGTTTTCAAGATAACTTGAGCTGAGTTTCGAAGGAGGAAAAAAAAAAAAAAAACTAGTAAAATTGATAAACGTAGTCGTACGAGCTATGTTTAAAGTGTTCAGACACACATTAACTACTTGTACATTTAATACTCCGTAATAATTGTTTATCCCCTAAGTTTAACATCTCTCAACCGACTACACGTATCACATGTATGCACGTTTTTGTTTCTTAAACGTAACTATTAAAGCTTTGTTTAGCAAAACCAAAACCAAAAGCGAGAATGCAAAAATAGAAAACTCAAACACAATTTCCATATCCAAACACACCCTTAATTAAATCTTGATCCTAATTCCACTAAAGATCCAATCTTTATAAAATTCAACCAAAACCCACAAAAATCCACAAAAAAATATCCTCAAATGACCTCGTAATAAACGAATTCAACAAAACAAAGAGAGACTGAGACAACGATATTTGAATTAGGCATGGTTGTTTAGATAATAATAATAATAATAATAATAATAATAATAATAATAATAATAATAATAATAATAATAATAATAAAGTTGTTCATTAAACACTAGAAATACATCATCCATTAAATACAACATAGAAATAAAAAAACATTGTTCATTGAACAATCTTAGCAACATGGTTGTTTAAATGGTCTTAAAATCAATGAGTTTCTTTACTTTTTGCCAAGGTTGTTCGAACACTAAAACTTCACAGTTTTTGATTAACTTGTCATCTTTGATTTCAATTGTTAGACGCCAGTTGATTCCACCAACAATCTGGATTTGGCCTTGCACTACCCTTTCAAACTTCAAGGTACCATTCGTATCCTTATTGTGTTCATCGACCGAAAATTGTCCCACTTGTATCACTGCTGGATCATCTGGGCTCACAATCTCTAGCCAGTTGCCAACTGTCTTTTGTCCATTTTCAGCATAACAAATACCTAAGAAGTAGAAGAAAAGAGAAAAAACGATCACAATAAAAGATTTGTTATAACAATACGCCATTTTCTACAATAAGAGAGAGTATTGAAGCATAAGTTGTCATGTTGCATGATGGTATTTATAGTCCGAACCGAGTAGTATGCAACATATCCTTAACTAAATGTCATAAATGCAACATTAAATAATGTGTAAGAAATAAGTCAAAGTTATTAAAAAAAATAAGTCAACAGTATATTAATTGAATTACAAGAATCAAAGGTTGATGCAAAATTGACTTATATTTATGTCAGTATTTTGAAGTCAAAGATATACTTTTGCTATTTTTGGTATTTGTTAGTGAAAAATATGTGACGGCTAAGGGTTTGGCTTAGTTTGTGATGGGCCGTCCTTGGTGGACTGTTGATAGTAGAGTTCTGCATTAATCCAAGTCGTAGTTTGGTTCCCTGCACCAATGACAGTAAACCGTTAGCCTTATCGTAAGGACGGATCCCACGATTAAGCTCCGGCGTGAGAGTAAGTATTAATGTTGTCAGAGAAATATGTGCGTATTGGGATGTGTAAGAAGGTCATACCTAGGGGTGGAAACGAGCCGAGCCGCTCGTAAAGCTCGGGATCGGATCGGTAAAAAGCTCGAACGAGCCGAGCCTAAACGAGCTCGAGCTCGAGCCTAAGTTTGAGCTCATTTAATAATCGAGCTCGAGCCCGAGCTCTATACAAAAAGCTCGAGTAGGCTCGCGAGCCTAAACGAGCCCTAGAAATATATACGTATATATATTGCCTATACGTATAAACGAGCTTAAAAGTAGTAAACGAGCTCGAGCCTTATGTAATTAACGAGCCGAGCTCTATTTGAACTTTGTTTTCTTTGAAACTTCATATAAATTAGTCGAGCCCGAGCCCGAGCTCGAGCTTGTGAAAATTTTCACGAGCCGAGCTCGAGCTCAAAATATAAGGCTCGAAACGAGCTCGAGCCCGAGCTCAAGCTTTATATATGTAAACGAGCCGAGCTCGAGCTTTGGTAGGCTCGGGCTCGGCTCGGCTCGTTTTCACCCCTAGTCATACCCCACAAATGTGTCCAAAGGTTGCCTTTAATAGGTGAGCCAAATACAAGGGTTTTCTAGTATTTCACTTATCGTAGCTAGTGGCCGGAGTGGGACCCTTGTCAGGCAAGGGTCCGTAGCTTAATTACGAACGAGAACACAATCACCTTCCGCAACCGTGAACTGATCCGCAAGCTTACAACGGAAGTGTTGCTTGAATGATCTGTGTGCATCTCTGTTGGTCCGGACCGCACCTTGCTCGCTGTTGGGCTTTGGTGATGTCCGGTGCCTATTGTTTGTTGGGCCAGGGCCTAATTGCATATTAATACAGTCCAGGCCCAGTAGGCCTGTTATCTGTATTATACGTCATCAAGTCCCCCCAGTATAGTGTGTTCATTGCACGGATTCTTATTCGTAGCGTGCGGTGAATGTTTCTAGACTTAAGGTTCCGTTGTTCCGCTTTGTTTTATGTTACCTATCCGTGGCACATCTCTATGGCTAGTTGGTGCGGTTGCAGGAGACGTGGATCGTTTTTGGCCTTTTCACCTTCTAACTGATTTGACTGTTTCGACTTTTGCTTAGCTGTCATCATTATCTTTTTGTTACTGATCCTAGGCATTGGTTCAACTTTTTTTTTAGCACGTGTCACTTGATGTATCCTTCGAATATACCGTGGGTATAAATACCCTTTTTGTTGCTTGCCATTCCTCCGTTTTCTATTCACCCTCTTCCGCTTTTGTTAGAAAGTTTCTCTAGTTTTTCGGTTTCTCTTTTCATATTGCGTTCGTCTCGCACAATGTTTTTTCGGGTTTCTATATTTTTCTTCCATCATGGGTGAAATTACGGATGTTAAATCTTGCCTTATGCGATGAGCTCTTAGGGACCTGTGCCGTAAGTTCCACATTCCTCGAGCAGTGCATCCACGATTACCTGGTCCTGATCAAACCATTGATCAGTATCCGTCTGGATTTATCGTGCGACTTGTCAATTTTTTAGTGGAATCGTACAAGTCACACAAAAAATCTCACAAAGTCGCACAAAAAATCTTACTAACCATTTGGACACGTTTCATTTTTTAGTAGCGTGGCACAAATTGCTTAATTTTGGGTGGGGTAAATATGGAACTCACTTTCTTTCAGGGCAAAGTTTTAATCATTGTTTCATTTTTAGGTCAAAATTTGAATTTGCTCATTAATTTTATGCTTCTTTGCTAAACATAGATCAAATAAACGTACTTTTACTTGTTTTCATTTTTAACTCGGAAACAAGGTTTCACCATTGGTTTTACATGTGGCGAGACAAGTCTTATATATGTATCTGACGAGGCTTAAACACACAGTCACTTGGTTGTGAAGCCTCTCATACCTGATTAGTGTTACATACTTCAACCCTTAGTTAAGTTATACCTTTCACTAGTACGCCAAAGCGGACCTAGTAGTTATTCCTTCTGTTTACATCTAATTCTTCTTCGACATTTATTGATGTGGTTGTTCTGATTTTGTGTACTCATGTTTTTGCTAAAATTAGAAAAGAAAATTGTGACTGTTTTTGGTTTTCTTTGGTATTCTAATAAAATGAAACTTGAACGCAATGTTTGTCTACATTTTTTTTTTTTTTTAAACAGACAATGTTTGTCTACTACTTTAAGTTAAGACTAGCAAATCAAGGATATAGTATTATTGCATTAATATTTCAAGCTACAAATTATCCAACACTTTAAAGTCACTATATTTGCATAATTAAGGATCCAGTGAGAAGAAAACTTAAAATGAGAAGAATGAGAAATAACTATAACCTCATATTTGAGATGCATCGACTTGAGTTAAATGCATCTCTATTCATTTAGATGCATTACAATTATTTTCGAAAGTGATTTTGAAGTAAAAACGATGCAAAGTTGTACAAGCAACAAATTTGACCCGCAGAGGACGAAAAATACATGGGATTCATCTAACTTGATGAAATGCATCTAATATATGTATATGCATCTAGTTTTTTTTTGCTAGAAAATATATTATAATGCATCTAAAAGTTTTTGGATGCATCTAATTCAAATCGATGCATATCTAATGTGTAGTTATAATTATTTCTCATTCTTCTTATTTTAAAGTTTCTTCTCATTTGATCTTTAGTCTTTATTTTCAATGAGGTAATAAGTTTTGTTGTCCACCATATATTGGCGTTTTCAGGAATCAAAGTAATTTATTCAGCCATTCCATGATTGTTGGACCCCGGGCCACACCCACTTTTGGCTTAATTTCTTACATTATGAGTATGACTTAAAGTGATTTTACCTTATAAGGACAGTGATTTGAAACCGGACCGGACCGAACCTGTCGGTTAAAAAAAAAAAAAAAAGAAAAGCTGGTTTGGTCAATTCTTTGACCATAAAAAACTGAAGTGTATGAAATCCGATTCGCTTAGCGGTTCAGTTTCAAAATCCTTGCTTAAAAAAGTTGATTATAAATTTGAGAATGTAAATATTCTGCAAAACATACATCTAAATGGCCTCTATTATATTGCATGACTTACGGCCTTATGGGATGATAGTTTTAGGCCCACTAAATACTTTTTATTTGTTTGGGTTGGGCCTCAACATCTTCTGTTCTCTGGTCCATAACAAATTAACAATATTACTATATATACTAAATAGCGCCGAATCGCTGCGTTTTCATTGGCTCCCTCTATTCTTGATTGGATGCCTCAATTCAGCCCAATGTTGGCTTGGCCCAGTCCATTGCATTTCTGTTTTGTACTATGTTTATGTGTCTGGATTATTATTTTTATATAAACAAACATATACAATAGCATTTTTTGATCTTTTAATATTAAGCCATGCTATTTGTATGTCATGTATCTTATACATGTAAACAAAAATGAGCAAATTCTGGACGTTTTCGTTGTTGGGTTTAATTTGCCACTCAGGTTATGAAATATGAGAAAAGTGCTAATGGTAAAAAAAAAATACACAACTAAAACCCGACACACGTAAAAAAAACAATGCCGAAACAAGTTAAACAGTTAAAACCTGAAAGACGTACACACGATTAATCATCGTCCCGCCGCAACGCGGTGGTTCGCAGCCATTCTTGTTCATTATAAGTTCTAACATTTTGATAAGACATTTTTTTCCAATATTTTGCATTATAAAAGTGATGGAAATGCCATAAAAGATAATCATAATCAGAAACAAGTCAAAGTCACATAGCTGTAACGGGTTAGAAATGCCAATGAAAAATAATGATTTATCATGCTTATAGGTCTTATGTAGTGGTGTGTGGCGCTCATATTTACCTACAAGATAAATTGGCTAGAGTGCCTTAAAATCTTATCACAAGGCTACTCGGTTTTGAGCCTCAATATGTGGATTTTTTAAAAGCTTGTAAACAAGTTCAAAGCCGGTCATGAAAATACCGGTTGAAAAATATACATCAAAAACAGAATAATCTTTATCTGGATGGTTTAAATAGCAATTGTTTATAGTTTACCCGTTTTCAAGATAACTTCAGTTGAGTTTAGGAAAAAAATAAGTTTGAAAAATCACTAAACGTAGTCGTAAGGGATATGTTTATAGTATTCAGATTTCAGACACACATTAACCACTACTTTTAGTAATAACTGTTCATCCTCTTAATTTAACAACTCTCAACTGACTGCATGTATCACCAGTTATGCACGTTTTTATTTATTATACGTAACATTTAAGGCTTTGTTTAGAAAAACCAAAACCAAGAGTGAGAATATAAAATAGAAAAATCAAACGCATTTTTCATATCCAAACACCCTCTAATCAAATCTTGATCCTAATTCCATTAAAGATCCAATTTTCATAAAATGCAACCAACACCAAAAAAAAAAAGAAAAAAAAAATGTCAACAAATGACCTCGTAATAAACGAATTCAACAAAACAAAGAAAGATTGAACAACGATATTTCAATGCATGGTTGTTTAAATAAAAAAGGTTGTTCATTGAACACTAGAAATACAACATCCATTAAATATAACATAAAAATTAGAAACATTATTCATTGAACAATCTTAGAAACATGGTTGTTTAAATGATCTTAAAATCAACGAGTTTCTTTACTTTTTGCCACGGTTGTTCGAACACTAAAACCTCACAGTTTTTTATTAACTTATCATCTTTGATTTCAATTGTTAGACGCCAGTTGATTCCACCAACAATCTGAGTTTTGCCTTGGACTACCCTTTCAAACTTCAAGGTACTATTCGTATCCTTATTGTGTTCATATACCGAAAATTGCCCCACTTGTATCACCGCTTGATCATCTGGGCTAACAATCTCTAACCAGTTGCCAACTGTCTTTTGTCCATTTTCAGCATAACTGAAACCTAAGAAGTAGAAGAAAAGAGAAAGAACGATCACAATAAAAGATTTGTAATAACAATATGTCATTTTCAACAACAAGGGAGTTGGGTGATTCTTGTGTAGTGATGCATAAGTTGGCATATTACATGATGGTATTTATAATCTCAAATGGGTAGTATGCAACATATGCTTAACTAAATATCATAAATGCAACATTAATGTGCAAGAAATAAGTCAAAGCTATTAAATAAAATAAGTCAACAATATATTAATGGAATTAAAAGAATCAAACATAGGTGCAAAATTGACTTTTATTTATGTCAGCGGTTTGAAATCAAAGATATACTTTTACTATTTTATTTGATATTAATTTGAATTCGTTTCGGTTTTCGAGTTGACCACAATAACTCGAATTACGTAATTTATATCTTTTTATCATTTAATTATATAGGTTTTTAAAAAAAAAAAAAAAAAAAAAAAAAAAAAAAAAAAAAAAAAAGTTCAGAAAATGCCCTACTCTAAGGGTACTTTAATTTCATATCGTTTTTTATATTCTATTTATATAAAGCCCCATAACACTAAAAAAGTGAGGGAACTATAGTTCTTTTTAAATAAAATAAAAATAAATGACTATAAGGAACCAACGATTATCAATTCTTAAAATAACCTGTATTCTCCATTTTTAATCAACATTTGTTAGATTATCCAACCACGAGCAATCTTAGTTATTGGTGGGGGTCGGTCCGTTAGCTGGTATTTGTTTACTATCATGGTTATAAAAGGAAAAAGTTTTCATTTTTTTTAATATATAAATTTTGTGAATTCGGTTTTAGGTTTTCATTTTGCCAAAATCATATCAAAATCAAACATTCAATATTTAATTCGATTTAATTTTTCTTTCCCGTGGCTATTACCCTAATACTCTTTATTCATTTGGGCTGGACCTCAACATCTTTATTAGTTTTAACATTTTGATAAGATATATTATTATTATTATTATTATTATTATTATTATGTAAACATGATTGCATGTGAAGTCAACAATTTCAACCGAACCTTCAGATTCTACCAAATAATATCTCTTAAACAGTTATCCAAGGCATTTGAAGTTGCATTTAAAGAGTGATTAATGCATGATAATCATAATAAAAAATAAGTCATAGTCAACCAGCTATAAATGTTAGAAACGTCAATAAAAGATAATAATTTATCATGTTTATAGGTTTTATGTAATCGTGTGTGGATTTACCTACAAAATAAAATGACTTGAGTGCCTTAAAGTCGGATCACAAGGTGATTTAGTTTTAGAACTCAACACTTGGATTTTTTGAAAAGCTTATAAAAAAGTTTGAAAACGATCATGATAATGCTAGTTAAAGAGTTTACATCAGAAAAAGTAATAACGTTTATCTAAATGTGTTAAAGTGATTGTTTTCTGTATACTCGTTTTCACAACTCAAATTGGTAAGTAGAGTTTCAAACAAAAAAGAAAAATATTTTAGAAAAAAAAAAAATTGTAGTTTCTCATTAACCTCACGGTTAATTTATCTTTATCTCCTTTACCATAAAAAGAGAGTAAATGTTGAAGTTGCATTGGTGAATAAGTCACCACTACATCTTGGCTATGTTTGGCGCAGAGTTTTTTGGAGCTTTTTGAGGTGATGAGCGGTGAGAAATGAACTTTTTGATTTTTAATGTTCGTTTGCCAAAAGAGCGGTGAGCTTTGCTATTTTTAAGGAAAGCTCATTTTTCCAATGCTTCTTTAAGAAGCTGTGAGCGGTGAGTAGTGAGCTGTGGCTACAACTCACAGCAACTACTCACAGCTCACAACTACTTTTGCCAAACATAGCCCTCGTCTAGAACCGTAGAGAGATAATGATTTGCGTGCTTTATAGGTTTATATGTAGTAGTTTGCGGAGTTCGTACATACATGTTAGATATGATGGCTCGAGTGGCCTAAGCAGGGATCACAAGGTGGTCTAGTTGTAAGTTGGCTCGAGTGTTTTATAATAGCCTCAAGTTCAAACCTCGGTAAATAAACATCTTCAAATAGTTAGTGAAAAATTTTAAAATGACCCAAAGTATATCAGTTAAACTTTGTACATCAGAAAAAAAAGAAACCCACTTTATTCTAATGACATAAATATAGATCCTCTTTTTATGNTAAAAACATTTAGGCAACGTTGCCACCACCCTAATATCTCTTAAACAGTTATCCATAGCATTTGAAGTTGCATTTAAAGAGTGATTAATGCATGATAATCATAATCAGAAATAAGTCATAGTCAACTAGCTATAAAGGTTAGAAATGCCAATAAAAGATAATAATTTATCATGTTTATAGGTTTTATGTAATCGTGTGTGGAGCTCGTATTTACCTACAAAATAAAATGACTCGAGTGCCTTAAAGTCGGATCACAAGGTGATTCGGTTTCAAAACTCAATACGTGAATCTTTTGAAAAGCTTAAATTTTTTTGAAAATGGTCATGATTATACTAGTTAAAGAGTTTTACATCAGAAAAAGAATAACCTTTATCTGAATGTGTTAAAGTGATTGTTTTTTGTAAACACGTTTTCACAGCTCAAATTGGTAAGTAGAGTTTCAGACAAAAAAGAAATATATTTTAGAAAAAAAAAAAAAAAATAGTTTCTCATTAACCCCACGGTTAATTTATCTTTATCTCCTTTACCATAAAAAGAGAGTAAATGTTGAAGTTGCATTGGTGAATATAGTCATCACTACATCTCGTCTAGAACCGTAGAGAGATAATGATGTGCGTGCCTTATAGGTTTTATATGTAGTAGTTTGCGGAGTTCGTACATACATGTTAGATATGATGGCTCGAGTGGCCTAAGCAGGGATCACAAGGTGGGTTTAGTTGTAAGTTGGCTCGAGTGGTTTACAATAGCCTCAAGTTCAAACCTCGGTAAACAAACATCTGTGTAAAATTTTAAAATGACCCAAAATATATCAGTTAGACTTCGTACATCAGAAAAAAAGAAACCCGCTTTATTCTAATGACATAAATATAGATCCTCTTCTTATGTTTTCCGTTTATAAGACTACTCGAGTTTCGAATATAATAGAAAAAAAAATTAGAGATGTGGAAAATGAAAAAAGAAAAAAAAATAGAGATAAGAAAAATGAAAAAAGAAAAAGTATACGAAAAATGAAAAAGAAAAAAAATAGATATGAAAACGTAAAAAACTAAAAACAAAGATGTACTGTAAATTTTTATTTATTTTTTATTTTTATTTGTTTTTTTTATTTTTTTTTAACCCGGTATCAAAAACACAGTTTCTGTATCCAAATCCAAACACCCCCTTAATCAAATCTTGATCCCCTCTGAAACCCAAATCCTCAATTCCAATAAAGATCCAACCTTTATCAAATTCCACCAAAACCCACAAAAAACATGTCCTCAGACAACGACCTCGTAATAACCGAATTCAACAAAACAAAGAAAGATTGGGACAATGCATACATCCAAACACAATCCCATATCAAATCAATTGAAAACCATGGCATTAATAATATAAATAAGGAATTATCATTAGCAAGATTAAATGGTCTTGCACAAGATGGACTTGCAATGTTGTCAAGTGCTCAATTTAATCTTGATCTTTTGATCCCTCAATTGCCTACTGATGAACATGTTCAGAATGCTCAGTTGACTTTGCAATCTTGGAATAAGGAGATTCAGAGGTTTGTGTGGATTTCCCTTTTTGGGTTTTTGTGTTTGTGTTAAAGGTTTGGTTTTTAGTGATTTGGAGATGTTTAGGGGGTGTTTGGCAGTAGTTTTTGGTGAATTGTAGAGCATTTGATATGCAGAGGGTGTTTGGGATTAAGGTTTGTGTGAAAGTTTAGGTTTTTAGTGAATTTCCCTTTTTTTTTTAATTTGTGCGAAAGTTTTGATTTTGTAGTGATTTGGAGACTATTTGATGTTTGGGGGTGTTTGGGATTGAAGTTTAGGTTTTTAGAGAATTGTAGAATGTAGAATGTAATCTTGGAATAAGGAGATTCAAAGGTTTGCGTAAATTTCCTTTTTGGGTTTTTTGTGTTTTGTGTTAAAGTTTTGGTTTTTGGTGGTTTGGAGATGTTTAGGGGGTGTTTGGGATTGAAGGTTAGGCTTTTAGTAAATTTCTCTTTTTATACTTTGTGTGAAAGTTTTGATTTTTAGTAGTTTGGGTCAGTGCCTGATGTTTTGAGGGTGTTTGGCATTCAAGTTTAGGTTTTTAGTGAATTGTAGAATGTAACGAGAGAAAATCAGGCCTCTTTTCGGGTGTCACACAGGATGTCTTGTGCTGTATAATAAAAAAATACAAGTATCAATGAGTTGTACGCTATGGTGATATGAAGCATTGATTACCTTTATGACTGTTGCCTTAAGCTGGAACTCGAGTTATATTAGCCTTTTTATACAGGAGATGGATCCTGACCTCTAGTAGAGACATGGGATCGAGTTTCATTAGCATCAGTATGGTCAGGAACCCGACTCTTATTAGCACTATTGACAGGAACCCTTCTTACACTAGTGGCAATGCGCTTAGACACCTGAGTCTGGTCAGCGGTACTAGAGGCAGGAGTCTGAGTCTCATTAGCCATAGAAGCATGACCCAATGGAGATGAGCTTGTTTTGCTAGTGGATAGGTTAGTTTTTGGGCTAGATGAAGTGGTCGAGGAGTTTAGATTCATATTACGGCTTGAGCTTGAGCCTAGGAAATGGACTTGATAAGAAGCAAAAGTCAATTTAAAGGTCTGATTTAAATTCGCAGAGGCTTTTGTGCCATTTGACCCTAAACTATGGCTTTGTTTAATGCAACCTTTTTTCGGCTCTTGGTTTATGTTTAAGTTAGTAGAAGTAGGTAATGATTTCGACTTTAAGCTCAAGTTCACATTGTTATCAACATCCGATGATATGATCTCAGAAGGTTCTTCGTTTTTAAGAAAAGAACTCATAGCCTCTCTCACCTTATCTCTTCTATGACTTATTGTTTCTGTGATTACTTTTGAAAGTGCACACTCATCTTCACCAGGCTCAAATTTGTGCATCAAATATTCTTTCACCGACACACCCTTAGAATGTAGAATGTTTTCAGTTTTGGGGGTGTTTTGGGTTGAGGTTTATGTTTTTAGTGAATTTTAGAATGTGGAATACTTCAATGCCAAACACCTAATAAACATCAAACGAATTTTAGAAGTATTGTTAGGCATTGTAGAATGTATAATCATTTGATCTTTAGAAGGTTTACGTTTTGGGAGCTGATAAATTCACGATCAAATTTTATAAATCCACGGAAGATGAAAGTAATTTACATTAATACCCTTGCAATATATCCACCTATTTTTCACTGCAATTCTTGCTCACGTAACTTCCGTTCCTACCTTTTTTTTATTAAACTTTAATATTACTGACAAACTGTTGAGCCTAAAATCCAATAAATAGCTTGTAATCACAACCATATTCCCGTAACTAGTTAAGATCCAGAAATAGGTTATGATTACTAAAACGTACAATAAATTTGCATTCATGAGAATGGATGATGTACTAAATCCGCAATTCAATTTCCACAATCGTATACATGTATCACAGTATCAGTAGTTCATTACCAACCCGTTTGGCAGAACAAACATCAGCAATGCATAAAATCATCTTGTAGGGGTGTTTTCCTTTATGATTTTGTTGATTTTTTCAAGCGGTTTGGTTTCGAACATCTATTATACAGTTTCTTTCAGTTCCTGTTGGGTTTTTGCTGATTTCTTTCGGTTTTTGGTACGTTCGAATTTTGGCACGTCAGATTGATTTTTAACCGATCTCGATCACACCCGTAGATCTAAGATCTCTTTTTGTTAAAGTTAGTTGTAGTTTTGCAGGTATGAAGTTCTGATATAATTCTGTCAGTATTATCAAACAAATCCATATCAATACGTGATGCTTTGTTAAGACTAATACACCTATCAATTTTATTGCAATGTTTCTGATAATGCAATAAGCGTCACAAGTGAGTACCAGACAATAAAAATAGGCAGCCATTATGTAAAACGTGGTGGTGCAAAAATATTAGGAAGAGAAGCGATGCAGTGAAAGACTGAAAGTAGGTAGATGTACTGCAAGGGTATTAGTGTAAATTTACTCTTAATTGCCGTGGATCTATAAAAGTGATCCGTGAATATATCAGCTCCCTTACGTTTTTAGTGAATTTTGAATGGTCAATGGTGTTCATAATGAATTTAGTAACAAGTTCTGACGTTCAGGGATCAAATTAGAAACAAATCTAAAGGCTGTTGCTATCTATTGCATTTCGGCATTTCTAGTATTACTGCACATCCATATTGAAATAATTCAGTTGCAAGATCGATGAATGTTTTTTTCTCATTTTTGCTTTCTCTTTTTAGTCTGCGGTCAAGTCTGAGAAATGCTAATCTGCAAGCAAAGGCTAACATGAGGAAAGCTGCTCAAGAAGAGGTAATAAACTTGATATGTATATATTATTTTCCTTTCCAAAATGTCAGCATTTGCTCCATCTAGAGTCTTGTTTTACCCTCTAAGAAAGCTTTTAGTTTACTGCACACAACAATATTAGCATTGCGATTTCATAGATTCCTGTATCTTTTATCAGAGGGAGCTTCTCTTGGGAGGTGGAGAAGAGTCCACAACTCGCAGACGCAATTTACAGTATGCATCACCATTTATTATTTTATACTCTTTTGGCAATGCATCGTATCTTTCCGCATAAACGTAATACTTTAGGAAACAAAAGTTACTTAAAATGTGCTAAAACTAGTGTGTTTTTCCATCAGAACAAAAGCCGGAATGACATCTGCAGCAGAGAGCATTACAGAGAGTCTTCGCCGTACAAGACAGATGATGGTTCAGGTTAGTGCTTTTATACCTTACTTTAGCGCGCAACTTTCATATAATTAGAAACAATTCTTATCTTTCATTTGTTTGCAGGAGGTTGAACGGAGTGGAAGCACACTCATGGCTTTTGGTTCGTATCGTTTTAATATTTCATTTCTTTATTCTTGTCTACTGATTATAGTAAAGACAGTTATCTGATAGTCTTGTTTATCGTAGAGGGGTTTGGAATTGCATTTTGAAAGTGATTTTGTAAATTTGAATAATTGGCACAAAAGGGCCTTTGGCGGTATGTGAGTGGCCCTCAACCAAGAGGTTGTGGGTGTTTAAGTCTCGATTGAGGCACGCGTGAGGTATAAGGTGTAGTAGGTGGTTTAGGTTTGTAAATTATTTACCTTTAGTTTTTGTTTTCTTTGAATAATTGGCCAATATATAACATAGTGTCTGGACATTTTTGCTGAAAAAGTAGGGATTGAGTGTGTAATGGAAATGTAAGTGTCTTAAATTATGTTAAAAGGAGTAAATAAGTAATTTTAGTATATAATTACTTATTCAGTTTTTTTGTAGTTACCAAAAGAAGTCTGAACGTGTCCAAAAACTTAAAAAATCAGAAAAATAGTTTCAAAAGACAAATCCGAACACCACCTATAGTTATAGATAAGAATTTGAAGTAATATGTAATATGCACTCGACTTGCACAAATCTTGACACTACTAAGCAGTTTAAAGGTGTAGCTAATGAATAATATACTTCTTTTTTTGTTAAATGCAGAGGAATCAACAGGAGTGTTAAAGAAAGCAGAAAGTGAATACAAGGGTCATCGATCATTACTATCGCGGACTCGTAACTTGCTTTCAACAATGAAACGCCAAGATGTTCTTGACAGGTTTGACAAATCATTTACTAATTGTAGATATCGGTGGGCTGGGTAACAAATTAAAATAGGTTGTGGTTAAAACAAGTAATTTTTTGTACGGGTCAAAATGGGTTGGAATTGGTTGACTGGGACTACCTTAAATCTTGATCTCACCCATTTTTTAACAAGGTATAATAAACATCCTCGTACCTAAAAAGCAAAGCCGTGCTCTTATATGTCATCCTAGACTGCCTTAAATCTTGATCTCACTCATTTTTGTCACCCTAGCTTGCTACAACCTTTATCATGAGTGCCAAGCAGCCTCGTGCAAAGTGAGCCGTGCTCTTATATGTCATCCTAGACTACCTTAAATCTTGATCTCACTCATTTTTGTCACCCTCGCTTGCTACAACCTTTATCATGAGTGCCAAGCAGCCTCGTGCAAAGTGAATTAGCAGCTATGTCATCACACACAAGTGGTCTTGCATCAACTGAAACCTTATACCCATATACATCTTCTAGCCCAAAATATAATTGCAAAACAGGACCACCACTAAATGTGAAAGCTCTTGAATCTTTGTTGTAGCAAGAACGAATGAACTCAGAGTCATATTCATAACTGAATTAACCAAAATAAATAAATAAATAAATAAAAATAAAAGAAGAACCTTCCAAAACTTAAATCTATATTTCTTGATAAAACATAGCGAATTATTATGAACTTTCGAGCTGCTTAAAGAGACCCAAGATTGGTACAAGAAGAAGGAGATTTATGATTTTTAGACAAACCTCTATTTCTTTATAAAAGTCATATTGAAACTTGGATGGTTTTTGTGATTGATTAAAGGTTTAATCGACGTAATTGGAACACTCATGAAACTTGTTCATTGTTGCATGGCATTTTCCCTGATTATAAATACTTAAATTATAACAACTGTGTACCAAATTTCATGAATAAAGCAAGTTTAAAGGTTGTATACATTAAACATACAGTTGCAACTTTTGTTTGACCTTTTTCATATTTAGCTAAATTTCTTGATTTTACCCATTTGACCCGCTAAGGATTATATAATAGGATTAACTGCTTTCACCTGTTTAAAATTTTGGCTTAATTTCTTAAATTTTACCCATTTGACCCGTTAATGATATAAGATAACTCGTTTGACCTCTTTAAGTTTTAGCTTTTAAACCTATTGACCTGTTAATGATACTACATAATCCAGATAAATGGATCTAAACTGCCACCTTTAGTTTTATTGTTTCATGCCTGATTGATCTTTTAACTCGATTCTGTTATGATTGTCCTTGCAGGATTATACTTATTGTGGGGTTCACTTTGTTCTCGTTAGCTGTTCTTTATGTTGTTTCAAAGCGAATTGGAATACTGAAGTTGCAGAGAAAGGTCGTAGGTGCTATTAAGGCCGGTATGGCTTCGGGAAAAGCTGAAGTTGCTATAAACCACCTTGCTCAGGTCGATGAACACGAACTTCCAAATGTTGGTATTGGTTTAGGACAACCGATGCACGATGAACTTTGAATGTTTAAATCATTTATAAACATGAAACAAGTTTAGCATGTATATCTCTGTAAACAGTGGGTTGTATATGCCTTTAGTTATATACTCGTTCTAATTAGCTTCAATTTTTTGGGCCAAAGACAATATTTTACCCGAGTTCACCTGTATATTTAGAAGAATTAATGCCAACAAGTTTCTGTTTCTGATTCTTCGGTTAATTGCATAAAAAAGTAATCAACTTTGGTCTTAATTTTGTTTCACGTACCCGGTATTTCTTTCACTTAAAACTTTTATACTTGCAAGTTAAGGTAAGGCGTACATGTCAATAAGCTGACAACGTGAATGGCTAGTTTAAAACTTTGAAACCGTTGGGATTTTATGAATTTGCGCTGATGTAATAGTAAGTTAAGTTGTATATATTTTAGTTTTTCTATAGTTTTACAGAAGAATGAAACATGACTCGTGACAGCAAATCTAGCAGAACTTATATAAATCTAATGCGACAAATACAAAGAAATGAGGATACAAGCTTTTGTATTTACAAAGATATAAACAAGGTAGGGTAGAACTTAAATGCCACCGCTATGTGTGCGAGTCCCACGATCAACATGAAATAGGTAAATCACGATGTCCTCAGTGATGGGGCCCAAGCTACATCACTTGTGAATTTATGCCTCGTGACTGCTAGAACAAGCACGTGGAGATGAGATAAACAAAGCTAAGGACTTTCTATGCCAAGAGCCAATAATTTCTGTGGGTTTTTGTCTGAAGAAGATAGCCTCCAGTTTGGCCCTTCCTTTGAACTGCAACACATGTGCATTTGCTGTGTTCTACCAAATACTCTGCTGTATCTCCTCTTATTGACCCGTTCCTCCTCTGCCTGCAACCAAATTTAACCACATTGTAAGTTTTACTCCGTTTTGCAGGTCGTACTTATATGGTTTCAAAAGAGTAAAAAGGTGTGGTGTTAGTCACATTAGAAGGAAAATTTTGAAACATGTTAAAAATGGCGACCAGATTATGGACTTTAGTCGATTATGATCATAGTTATGTTTGACTGGATATCAAACTGGTATAGAAATCAAAATAAAATACTACTTTTTGTCTCAAAGAGGTAGGGATTTGAATATAAGGGTCAACGTAGAAAATACCGATTATTAAGTTCTTGATTCTTGACTTCATCAGCAAAATTGTTGTACACATCTTGACTTGTGTCGACTTTGTGAATCGGTACATCTCAGTTTTAAAACTTCTAAGAAACATTAAGTTACAAGTTTGACCTTTCAAAAGTCAACTTGTTAGATTATGAAAAGAGGCAAAATTTGAGTATATTTTGATTTTGAAACTGACATTGATTCTTGTTTAATCAGGAAGATTTTGGTAGCCGTATTAGCTTTGTGTCATATCTTACAGATGGGAACGCGTTAGTTACGAGTTTATAAGAAGTTCCATGAAAATCATGAAATTTAAAGGTTACTAGCTTGAATTTTCCATGTTAATCTTGTAAATTTATACACTTGACCTATATGAAGTTATATGATGCAAAAGATGAGATAACAATACTGAACTAACCTTAGTATTGCATTAGATAGGCTTTGACGTTTTCCTATAACAAGAAGATCGATCCCATGCACTTTTGTTTGTGCCATAATCGCATAGGCCTTATCTCTAGCATCTGTTTCAACCTTCAAAGCCTTCACCTTGAGCCTTGGGTGCATGAGTTCACACGCAGTCTTCATTTGATCAAGAAAGTCGACATTTCCTCCAACACAACCACCAGCGCCAACACCTTGACAACCAACAACTCTCCTGGAGGCAGTGGTGTGTGATGATGATGATGATGATAACGACATAGAGGATGATGATGACAATAATGACGATGATAATGATTGGATCATAAAACAAGAAATTCTATTTTTCCAAAATGTAGGATTTTCAACAAGAAGAAGATATAATATATCATTCTCAAATATGACATGAGATAAAACATAATGAAGAGCGGCTGCTGACTCATGGGTTGGTTCTGCTACAACCATAATTTTTCGTCGTTCTGCTACCTTAGCACCACCACCTTTTGCCATGGTTGACGGCATGGCTTGAACCAACCACCACACCACCGCCTATTAGCGATGATAGATGGTGGCACAGGAATATGGTGGGTCGTTAAATATGTCAAAAAGGAAGGCCATCTAACTTTAGGCCATTTTTGTGATCCAAAACTTGCTTTGGGTTCAAGGCACTAAATTGGTGGAATATGAGTAATTATAGGGGAATATGAGTAATAATCATCTTTTTTCTGCATATACCGAAAATAGTATAATCGCTGCTTTCTTAAGGATCCTACAACAACAGCTGAGAGGATGAAACATTTATCGCTTGTCCGTTAACACATCCCTAGATGTTCATTAAACACATTTCAAATAACTTTTTCCTCCAAAGCGAATTTCATAACATCTGCGGATCTTCTCATATTCGAGAAGTTTTTTCACTCAGACTCCTTACTTAATCTCAACTGAAAAGTTCATGAACAATTTTTATTTTCAAGTTCTAATATCATTTTCTTTCTAGCCATTTTATGTTCTGAAAACACACATGTACTAGCAATATGAGTAATCTCTTATTTCTTTCCTTTTGTCTCAAATAAGCAGTGCCGTAGCTGAGATTCCGGCGACCATGAGCAAAACCTTGTAACTAAATATAATGATCAAAGATATATCAATTCAGTTATTGAAAAAAAACATAGTATTATTTTCATATGTCCCCTCCTCAAAATGAAAATTTTCATATTTACCTAAAAGATGCTTTAAAAGCAATGTACATTATGCATTCAAAAGTTGTAATTTTGGTGTATATACGAAATTAATCATGAAAAGAGGGGGATACATGAAATTCATCCATTTCAGTAAATATATAGAATATAAAATCATATATCGTTAATATTTTTAGCCGGAATTAAATTCTGAGGAGGTATACATTTTGAGGCCTTGTGCAGTTGCACTCCTCGCACGCTCTAGTATACGGCTATATAAATAAGCAAAACTTCATTTATAGTTTTATTTATTTTGAAATTGTCAAAGTAATACATATAACCTGAAACGATGAGAAGTGATTTGTACACCATCTAAATTTATTTGTACACCACTCGTAAAACTATACATAACATACTGTAATGATGTACATAGTAACTTTGATGGCGTACAAATCACCTTGAAAATAAAGAAAAAACACAAAGGCTATTTTCCAAACGATTTTTTACAATGTGCAATAGCTGCTTGAATGGAATGATCTCTCGAGTAAAACGAATTCCTTCTTTCATCACGAGTATTCCCATCAGGATCATGGAGTGGCGACGACTTAATTGATACGGGACAACTTTTACTACCCATTTGTTTTGATCTTCGCGTTATTCCAATATTCTTCATAACGACGTCCAACATCTTACTAAAACCATTGAAATTCTTAATTCTCGACGATTTTTCTTCATCGTGNGGTATAGAAATCAAAATAAAATACTACTTTTTGTCTCAAAGAGGTAGGGATTTGAATATAAGGGTCAACGTAGAAAATACCGATTATTAAGTTCTTGATTCTTGACTTCATCAGCAAAATTGTTGTACACATCTTGACTTGTGTCGACTTTGTGAATCGGTACATCTCAGTTTTAAAACTTCTAAGAAACATTAAGTTACAAGTTTGACCTTTCAAAAGTCAACTTGTTAGATTATGAAAAGAGGCAAAATTTGAGTATATTTTGATTTTGAAACTGACATTGATTCTTGTTTAATCAGGAAGATTTTGGTAGCCGTATTAGCTTTGTGTCATATCTTACAGATGGGAACGCGTTAGTTACGAGTTTATAAGAAGTTCCATGAAAATCATGAAATTTAAAGGTTACTAGCTTGAATTTTCCATGTTAATCTTGTAAATTTATACACTTGACCTATATGAAGTTATATGATGCAAAAGATGAGATAACAATACTGAACTAACCTTAGTATTGCATTAGATAGGCTTTGACGTTTTCCTATAACAAGAAGATCGATCCCATGCACTTTTGTTTGTGCCATAATCGCATAGGCCTTATCTCTAGCATCTGTTTCAACCTTCAAAGCCTTCACCTTGAGCCTTGGGTGCATGAGTTCACACGCAGTCTTCATTTGATCAAGAAAGTCGACATTTCCTCCAACACAACCACCAGCACCAACACCTTGACAACCAACAACTCCCCTGGAGGCAGTGGTGTGTGATGATGATGATGATAACGACATAGAGGATGACGATGATAATGATTGGATCATAAAACAAGAAATTCTATTTTTCCAAAATGTAGGACTTTCAACATGAAGAAGATATAAAATATCATTCTCAAATATGACATGAGATAAAACATAATGAAGAGCGGCCACTGACTCATGGGTTGGTTCTGCTACAACCATAATTTTTCGTCGTTCTGCTACCTTACCACCACCACCTTTTGCCATGGTTGACGGCATGGCTTGAACCAACCACCACACCACTGCCTATTAGCGATGATAGATGGTGGCACAGGAATATGGTGGGTCGTTAAATATGTCAAAAAGGAAGGCCATCTAACTTTAGGCCATTTTTGTGATCCAAAACTTGCTTTGGGTTCAAGGCACTAAATTGGTGGAATATGAGTAATTTTAGGGGAATATGAGTAATAATCATCTTTTTTCTGCATATACCGAAAATAGTATAATCGTTGCTTTCTTAAGGATCCTACAACAACAGCTGAGAGGATGAAACATTTATCGCTTGTCCGTTAACACATCCCTAGATGTTCATTAAACACATTTCAAATAACTTTTTCCTCCAAAGCGAATTTCATAACATCTGCGGATCTTCTCATATTCGAGAAGTTTTTTCACTCAGACTCCTTACTTAATCTCAACTGAAAAGTTCATGAACAATTTTTATTTTCAAGTTCTAATATCATTTTCTTTCTAGCCATTTTATGTTCTGAAAACACACATGTACTAGCAATATGAGTAATCTCTTATTTCTTTCCTTTTGTCTCAAATAAGCAGTGCCGTAGCTGAGATTCCGGCGACCATGAGCAAAACCTTGTAACTAAATATAATGATCAAAGATATATCAATTCAGTTATTGAAAAAAAACATAGTATTATTTTCATATGTCCCCTCCTCAAAATGAAAATTTTCATATTTACCTAAAAGATGCTTTAAAAGCAATGTACATTATGCATTCAAAAGTTGTAATTTTGGTGTATATACGAAATTAATCATGAAAAGAGGGGGATACATGAAATTCATCCATTTCAGTAAATATATAGAATATAAAATCATATATCGTTAATATTTTTAGCCGGAATTAAATTCTGAGGAGGTATACATTTTGAGGCCTTGTGCAGTTGCACTCCTCGCACGCTCTAGTATACGGCTATATAAATAAGCAAAACTTCATTTATAGTTTTATTTATTTTGAAATTGTCAAAGTAATACATATAACCTGAAACGATGAGAAGTGATTTGTACACCATCTAAATTTATTTGTACACCACTCGTAAAACTATACATAACATACTGTAATGATGTACATAGTAACTTTGATGGCGTACAAATCACCTTGAAAATAAAGAAAAAACACAAAGGCTATTTTCCAAACGATTTTTTACAATGTGCAATAGCTGCTTGAATGGAATGATCTCTCGAGTAAAACGAATTCCTTCTTTCATCACGAGTATTCCCATCAGGATCATGGAGTGGCGACGACTTAATTGATACGGGACAACTTTTACTACCCATTTGTTTTGATCTTCGCGTTATTCCAATATTCTTCATAACGACGTCCAACATCTTACTAAAACCATTGAAATTCTTAATTCTCGACGATTTTTCTTCATCGTGAATTCTCTTTTGACCGCGCGCATCCAAGACAATGTTGTTGCTATTTTTATCACTTTTTGCTGGCATGTGACTAAAATCTCTTAGCTTATGGTCAATAAAAGTTGTATTAGTCTTCTTAGTGACTTTGTCTACTTGGGACGACTTCAGCCGTCGCGATGCATTTAGGGACGAGCGTAACATTTTCTTAATGGATCGTAGTTTGACCATGAACTTCCTTAAGCCAACCAACTTTGATGATTTCCTTTACAATCAATCAAAAAATTATTATTTTGTTATGTACAACTAAGAAAATATAGATAACATTTTCTTAATGGATCGTAGTTTGATCAAGTTCTGCTTAACACATGTGAAATAAATTTGTATTGTAAATATTGTGAGATAATTATTATTGTTGTTTTAAAAAAGTAATAAAAAAAAAAGAAAAGAAAATATTTTTTATAGAGTTTTTGGACATTTGTGAACAAGTCGCTATGGGTATAAATAAAAATACAATACAACAAGACAATGAATTAACATTAAGAAGAATAAAAAAAGCTAGTTTTTAAAGTGAAAAAAATTAGCCGACTACAAATATTTTTTCAAAGTACATAGGTTTTGAATGTGACCATTTCAAAGTTCAAACTAAATAGTTAACTAATATAAGTTGTTTTAATCTTAATAGAGTTAAGCTAAAAACTTGATCTAAAATAACCGGCGGAAAATTATAACCATGTTTTTTAGCACGTTAAGCTACTTGTCCAACGCGTTTATGTATTTAATTTAAAGAAAAACTTGTTGGAGATAAATTTTACCGGTTCCTTGTGAGTTCTCGTTGATTTTTTCCAAATGCACGTAGCCGAGTTACTCGTTGGCTTTCACTTGGATCCCGAAACACGTATGGTGAAACTAACCCTTGATGACACCGTGGGCTACTTACTCTTTGATATATGCGTTTATAGCTAATTGTATTATTGGTTTTGTTGTGATGGTTGTGTTTTTTATCAACAACATTGCCCACTTGAGGCACATCGCGCCGATGGGAAGTGGACAAGGGAGTGATCGGGAACTCGATGAGCTTTGTCGAAGTAGAATTAAAAGATAAGCAAAATTCGAATTCTTCTTCCTTTTTATCTTCATGGTTGGTTTTATTGATCATTGGTGATGGTGGTGGTAACGATATTTCAAAATAACCACTTTGTTGATGGCTTGAAATGCGACTTTTCGTATGATTGTGATCATCGGCACCACAATCTTCGTCGTCCGAAAATAGGCTAGTTTTCGAAGAAGTGGAGAAGGAGAAGCTCTCTTGATCTTGAAAGTATTTCATGTTTGCTCACCCTAATGGTACCAATTGTGACTTTATAAGCGTGTTGAATGTGGTTGGACTATAGATTAAAAAAGAACATATATATTCTATCTAGGACAAAAACTAGTACTTTTTTAAGTAATAACTAATATTACGTGTATCTTAATTATTTGATAAATAAGATAAATAAATTCAGAAAAAAAAAAAAAAAAAAAATTGTAAATAAACCTTGACAAATAATGTAGTATTCTTTTAAACAGTTTCGGATAGTACCATAATTGAAGTTTTTTTTTTTTTTTTTTTTTTTTTTTTTTTTTTTGGTTAAATTTATTTATTTATTTATTATTATTTTTATTTATAAATTAATCACACAGCAAAAACAAAAATTCCTTGTTGAATGATTTATTTCTTTATTAGATCATAAACGATTTTTGTTGGTTTTACGTTGCACTAGTCGCATTTTTTATATTATTAATTCACGTATTTATTTGTAATTTTGTAAGCAAGAATCTTTCTAGTTTAATTTCGTTTGTTTGTATAAGCTTGATGTATCAAGTTTACCATTTTTTATATAAAATGTTTTTCTATATGGCCTCTTTTGTACATTTCACAAAGATCAAACCGATAATTTTTTGTATAGAAACAATTTGTTGTTTAGTTACTAAATAAGTGCCAATTTGTCTTATCAAAACAAGACACACTTCATTTATTTGTGTTTTCTAACATAACTCTAAATCCAAAACATAAACTAAGATCAATAAAATTGATTAGAAGAAATGACATTAAGAGCAACAATACTTGTGCCTGACACATATGTGTCACGATAATATAAAGACATATGACAAAACCAAATGTTAAGATAAAAGAGAAAAATGATTTGGTTGCATCATACATAAACTAAAAGGATTATGTACCATTTTAGGCATATATTTAGGCATGCGTATCTTACTTTAAAAATAACATCGAAAAGACTCCGACGGAAGATGTTCATTGCAGTCGTCGAAGAACACTTTTATCATACACAATAACCGTTAATTATCAATCAGAAGACGACAATGAGGACAAGGACGACAACGATATGATCATGTGATTATGATTTACTTGAGAACGATCACATTACGCATCATGTCTTTAAACTCTGTGAAATCAACACGTCCATCATGATTTCGATCAACGGATGATATCATTCTCTCCACTCTTCCAATCTCATTACCTTCCGCGAACCCTAACTTCACAAGTACAGTTTGTAGCTCAGTCGCTGATATGTAGCCATCTCCATCTTCATCGAAAACCTTAAATGCCTCAGTTAGATCCGCCTCTTCTTGCTTATCACCATTAACCTCGTCGTTATCGTCATCTTGATTACCTATTTTCATAAAAAGGATACATTCCACATAGTTAGTTTTTCCACCCTAAAATTTTAGAACATGTTTTATAATTAGTTATCAACGAACATGAATGTAAACGAAATGAAAAATCGTGAACAAAACTTGTTTGTGTCAACTAGTTAAAGTTTAACTGGAAAAATGAACGAACGTAAAACATATTCAAATTCGTTTATGGTTAAAACATAAAAACCTTAGCCACCTTTCATAAACATAAATGATTGAACGATGCTTCTAACTATTTCGTAGGTTTATATGATTTGCTAACCAAACATAAAATCTTGTTAACGTTCGTTTAGTAAATAAACGAAAACATTAGAAGTTATATATATATAATTATATACAACATACCTAAATCATCATTATCATCAAGACGAAAGAACAAATCATCAATTTCCTTATGCAAAGCTTGAAAATCATCGAACGTAAGCCCGGAATTCCCTGGTTGAATAAACGTATTAATCATCGAATCCAATTCATTCATATTAGTATCAAGTCCCAGAAGTATCAACGCGCGACTAAGTTCATCAACCGTGATTAACTCATCATGATTTGTGTCAAACAAATCAAAAATACGACGTAAACGGACAGAATTCAACGAGGGTGATCTAAGACGAAACGACGATGATTTTAGTTGACTCATTGAATTAACATTGGTTTCCATCATATATTTCCCTCGAAACTAAATTCAATCTTTTCGAAATGTTGTATTTGAAAAGATTGAATTTGAATAGAGGGAAATGTTTGCAATGATAATAAGAGTGGTATGAAATGGATATGGAAAAAATTAGATTTATTATGTAGGTTTATACTAAGTTTAGGAAGGTTGAATTAATGGTGAATAGAGATCGAGATCTTGGAAATTATGAGACAATAATTGAATTTCTGTAGTGGGATTGCTGGCAGAATCTGGATCCAATGGATATGAATTTATTACGGTAACTGCCCTATAAATGATATGTAACATTTACGAGTAACTCTTAGATTTGGTTTTAACATCTTTACTTTCCTTACAAAAACTAAACGAGTTCAAATATCGGTAGGTGTGTACATTAACCCGATAAAGCCGCGTATATCTGAGTCAAAAAGCTTGTTATATATTTTTATATTTGGTTTTTCATAAAATATACCGCAATGTTTCATGGAACATGTTAAAGGGTGCATGGGTTGCGGTTTTAAACAAGTTATCAACTTTGTTGTGTTTTTATGCATGGTGATATAGTTTGAGGTTTATTTTATTTTTTATTTTATTATTTATTTGTTTGTTTATTTTTTCATGGTACCATCTAATGATATTTTATGAAGAAAAAAATGTTGGGCAATTTTGTGTTTTGACGATTTTAATGACATGGATTTTAATGACACGAATAATTATTCGTTTCTTTTTAAGGTATAATTCGGCCTTATATTGCTTGGGTATCACAAATTTTTTTTACGGGATAATTTGCAATAAACGTCAACTTGTTGTATTCGGTTATCCCAAGCTGTTCATTGTCTTAAACTTGCAGATGAACCAAGACTTTGACTGTTACAAAAAACAAGAGTAGTTACTCTATAGGAAATGGCTATAACATAAACCGGTCATTACAAGAAAATTGATATATATATATATATATATATATATATATATATATATATATATATATATATATATATATATATATATATATATATATATATATATATATATATATATATAGGGTAGAGATCCAGTAAGAAGTAAATTAAAATAAGAAGTGGTAAGAAGTGACCCAAAACCACGCATTTGAGATGCAACGACTTGCATACGATGCATTTCTATTCGTATAGATGCAACATCTTGAGTTTCGAAAGTTAATTTGATGTATAGGTGGTGCAAATTGATTTTCATGATTTCGGCACGTGTAGAGGAACAAAAAATAAGAGAAATCATGAAATGCATCTAATATACGTATATGCATCTAATTAAAAGCTACAAAACACACTATAGTGCGTTATAATGCATCTAAGATTATAGGGATGCATCTAATTTAGGTCGGTGCATCTCGAATTTGTGGTTATAGTTCTTCTTATTC
>LBNU01028858.1:4445-25164 GCA_014162995.1 Artemisia annua | reverse complement strand
CACAAAGAGAGAGATATGCATGATTCTACTTTAAACATACTAATAAAAATGATTTAAGTCTAGTTAATTTTGAAAAATGGACAGAAAAGGTTAAACTCAAAAAATGGTGTTGTCCAAACACACCCTTAAGTCCAGAATTTGGATTTTTGAACTAGAAATGAGATTTGAGCAAAACTTTGTGAACCCATAAGTGAAATTAGGTAAAAAGCAACTTTAGAAGCAAATTAAATCAAGAATAAGCAGTTTACATAAGCAAATAAAAAGCTAAAACAGAAATTTAGAAGACAATAGTATTAAAACCGAATTTTTGATTAACTGGAATGTAAGTTACAATACTGAATTGAAAGACTTAAAACTAAATACTAAAGCATAAACTAATTAATCCTACACTACTCCTACTAACTACCTATTCTAACCTACTGCCTTTTTCTTGTAGGCTACATATTCTATTTATATGGGACTTCTTGGGGTTTTCTGTCTTCTCTCTTGTCCATTCTGTTTGTGTTTTTGTTGTGAGAGAGGTGCTTGCAAATCCTTGTTTGTGTTTCTTTGGACAATTAGCAGCCCTTGGATTAAACTTGGTGCCAAAGGGGCTAATTTGAGCCGTTGGATTGCTGAGGAGTCGTGGATTGGTGACATGGACAAATGGGGAAGAAAGACAAAGGCATGTGAGGGTTTTTTGGAGGGTTATGGGTACTGATTCAGAGGTGGGGAGTGACAGGTTTGGTGTTATTGCTTTGGCGGGAAAGGAGTTAAGCAGGGGTGTAGTTTTGACTTGTGTGGTCAATTGGGTAAAAACGGGTGAGGTTATTTTAAGGTTTGGAAGTGGGTTGGCAGTGTTGGGTTAGGGGTGTGTTAGTGGGTTGGGTTAGATGGTTTGGTGTTCGGTTGTAGTGGGTTTTGGATTAGGCTTAAACTGGTTAAGTGTTAAAAAAAAGTTAACAGGTTTAGTGTAGTTAGTGTTAGGTAATTAGTATTAGGATTTGAGGAATATTAATTAAGTTAGTAATATTAGTTTAAATAAAATTGAATTTGAAAAAGAAATCTTTCTGTAGGTTTTTTTTTTTTTTTTTTTTTTTTTTTTTTTAATAATAATAATAATAATAATAATAATAATAATAATAATAATAATAATAATAATAATAATATGTAAACTTAAAAGATAATTCTTAAAAAAATATAAAAAAGTTTTAACAAAAGGTTTTGTTATTTTATTTTGAAAATGAATTTTGATTTTTGAAAAGGTTTTGAAAAAGATTTTGCATTTAAGTTTCGGGGTTTAGGGTGATAAGGGCATTTTGGGTAATTTTGGTGTCGGGTGAGGGTAATTCGGTAATTTTTTGTCGTAAGGTTAAGGGTAAATGGGTAATTTGGGTTTGGTGTGGTTTTCCATGCTCACCCCCATGTCATGTCCCGGGATTGACTTCGGCATTTGACTTTTTGTCTTTTTTCTTCGTTTTTCTTCAAAATAGTATTGAGTCGATCCGGTAATGCTCCATTTTGCTCCGTAATTCCATCCATGCTCCGTTTTGCTCACTTTTGCCTTGTTTTCAATCCATTTGTACCTGAAATACACAAAAACACATTCCAAGGATATTTTTGTGACATTATATGGTCTTTTCGGGTGTTTTTGGTCGATTTTGTGAGTCAAATAAGGTAAAAGATATGTGTAATTTGGCACATATCAGTTAATCAGGGTAAAACGAAGGAGATGGTTGAATAGTGGTAAAATAGTGTTTTGGTGCGTTATTTTTTATTTGACCGGGTATTAATGTTTTGACCTGGGTTTGGATGGTGGATATGGATTCGGGTTTATTTATTAAGAGATTGGGCATGTTATTGTTTTGGATTTGGTGTTTTTGTTTGTGGATTGGATTTTATTTTGGGGTTATGGCAGGTTTGGTTTTAAAAGGACTTGTAACAAAATTATTTAAAGGACTAAAATTGTAAACACAAGGATTAACTTTGCAAGAAAAAGGACTAAAATTGCAAAATTGTCTGAGGACTAGTGGTGAAATATGATTTGTCTTTGGGGTTTGGTTTTGGTGTTTTTGGGATAAAGGCATGATCAAATTGTAGAAATGCTTCCCCGGCTCCGGGTTTTACACTCTTTCCATTCTCGTGCTTGTTTTTGCCATAATCCATTTTTTGTCCTTTTTCTTAATATCCGTACCTGGACATTCATAAACACAAAACACAACATGTTTGTCATATTTGGTTAATTTTTGGTCTATTTGGTCCGTTTTATTAGGTAAAAGGTATGTGTAATTTAACATATACCATTCCCATAGTAGGGTTCTAACTTGTGCCTTAAGGACATAAGTTAAGCATACCAAAAAGTACATAAAAGTACTTAAGACCCACACAAAAGTACAAAAAAATATACGTTTATATGGATTCATATGTCTTTTTTTCATAAGTTTCATAGTACTTTGGTGTGCTTAACTTGTGTCTTAGGGCACGAAAAACCAATTAATCTGTACACTTTCTATACAATGCCTGACATTGTAATCCTTATATATATGTGGTCCATAGTTATCCATATCTCAAATGACTTAGAATTTCAAATGGTTGCTAACTCGGTATGGTCCAACCTAGTTTCTAAGTTACGTCTAAAACATGTACTCCTTATTATAGTATAGGAATAAGTAGATGTTCACATGTTTCTATTTTAATCTTCACCCTTATACTAATTCTTATCACGAAAGTTTATTTTTATTGATTAAAATATAAAATATACATCTTTTTCCTAATAAAACAAAACCCTTATTGGGAATTTTTCATTTCAAAAAAATGGAACAATTCCTTTTTTAGTAATAATTTTTATAATCAAAATTAAATCTATTTATTTCCTAATTTGCTTCACAAATCTTAAAAAAACGTTTTTTATACTCACATGTAAAAAAATCCGAAAATACACATGGGCCTCATCGCTATTTTTTCATAGTTGTAGGCAAAAAGTGTAACTTCAAAAAAATAAACCGGAACACCTTAAGATCGATGACATAGTCATCCACCATCCAAATCAAAAAATAACCACACACAATCACTTCCAACATACATCTATCATCACCTCCTGGACAAAAATCAAATCCCCATGTTCAAACCCAAATTGATGACATGAACCAACGAATGTATCTACTTCCAAGCAAGATTCATAGTAGAACCAAGCTATGGCTAACGAGTCATTGCTCCTAAGCACACCTGTAATACTCATACTAAATTTTCTCTCAAGGTTAATTTTTTTTCTTTCTTTCAAATATCAACGTTAAATTTTCTCTCGGAAGGGCCTTTTTTTTTTTGGTTATAAAAAGTTGCTGAACGTGAGATGTTCATGAATAATCTCATCTCAATTGAATTATGTCACTTTGTTTAGCGTTTCCGTTGACTGTTAGAACTTGGAACTATATCAGTTGTTGTTTTCCTTTGTTTTATGTTTAATGATTGTTGTTTCTTTGATTTGAGATTTTATGTTTTATCTGCTAATCTTTATCGGGTCTAATGTTGACTGGTGTGAGCCGCATCAAATTGAGACCATACGTAATAATGTTGTTGGAACATCAACACTTGCTGATGTTTGTCTCGAAAAAGGCTTGGTTTTGATTAACTATGCTACTGGTTGTATTTTTTAGTATGATGAGGGTCATCTGCTTGGGTCAAATGTCGGGTTTAAGGAAGAGGTTTCGGCTAACTTTGTTGTATCTTTTTATTCCAAGTCTAAAGCTATGGTAAAAGAAAATTTTGTTTACTGCATTAGATTAGCATCATGTTTTCATTGCATATTTCTTTATGATATGTGCAATGCGACCCATTTGGGTTTTATTAGATGCTAACCTCAAAAGTTTTAACAAAAAGTCTACGGAGTTCACAATAAAACAAACACACACCATCATCTTTTGACCAAATTGGTCTCTTTTTTAATTTGTTATTGTTGTAGAAGTAACATTGTGGCCTGAATATATTTTAGAAAACCAAGATTAGACACCTAAGAATCCAGAGTTCCTAACTGACCTCCATAAAGCTTTGGAGAAGTATAACCCATTATACATTATTAAAAATCTTAAAGCTTTGGAGAAGTATAACCCATTATACATTATTAAAAATCTTCCATGTTACATAAAGATTAAGCTGAGTAATGTGTCATATGCTTAGTATATGAGTTCTAAATGTAGCACATTTGATTGTAATAGCCAATATAGACCTATTAGGTGCTTTTTCATCATAATGTTGCTCGACAACGTGGAACAAACGTTTATCGTTGGCGTGTGCCAACCTAGAAACAACCTTCTAGCAACCGGTTATTGTGTTTATTCATTCACTTTAGACCCAATGTATGGTGAGTTGGTAATCACTCAAGCAAAGATCCAAATTCCCAAATAAGGAAAGCTTTACTCATTCAGTGAAGGAAACTATTTATTATGGGACGATAGTTAAAGATTTACTCATTCAATGAAGGAAACTATTCATTATGTATAATGGTAGTTTGGTTGATAATTCCATATGCCACTTTTGTATGGAGCAATTTATGGTACCCCCTATGGACAAAAAGATCAAGAATGGGAAGCTTAGGTTGTTGTATAAGTGTGCGACTATGAGTTACATGGTTGAACAAGTCGGTGGAAAGGGGTCCGATGGGCATCAAAGAGTACTTGACATCCAACAAACTGAGGTTCATAACTACATAATATTTGTCTCTAAAAGGTGTTTAAAATCGTGTATTTATCGTACTGCATTTCATTATGTAAATTTATTTAGAGCACTTTTTTCCGCAGATTTATGGAGTTCCTCTATACATTAGAAGCGTAGAGGAAGTCAAAACTTTGGAGAAGCTTTTGGCTTAAATGTGAGCAACAACATCATTATGCTATTTTTCTTTTGAGTTATGCTACAAAAATTTAGTTTAAGAGATATGCATGGATTATTTGTGATTTTGTTTTGATTTTTGATCTTTCTATATTTAACACATGTGTTTTCTGTTAATTAATGATTTGTGTGAAAAGGTTGACATTTTTATGAAGTGCTTTCTTTTTAGACTCCTCCTCTTACAGCTTAATTGATTGTAAGTTCATTGTTTGGAACAATGAAAGAGAAACCGTTTTTAAGATAACGTGTTGGAAAAAAAAACTTATTACTCCGTACTTGATATTAGTGTTTATTCATGATGTGTTTTTAATTAAGGTGTGTGCAACTGATATGGTAAATTGTTGGATGCTAAAATCAACATACTATGCTAAAATAGTAAAAGGTACTATGTTAGACAAAATCTTTTGCTGCATTATGATCTTGAACCTTTGGTTGCGATTCGTTATGCTCACACATTTTATTGCTTATGTAGGACTGATTTACTATGAACAATTCAACATATACCAATTTAGAAATACCAAACACTTATTTAAAAGGACAATGTAATGTCTTGATTGTCACAAGGTTAAGAGTGGCACAAGGTGGTTCTGCACTAAATTTATTCTTAAAACAGATTATATTATTGTTGCTTAATGTCTTTAATCTTTTTCTTCATTTGGATCTCAATTGTCTCTTTTGAATTTACACCTAATTCATCAAATGAATAAGGTATGCCTTAGTTTTTTGTTTAGATCCAAACCTTGAGATTTAGTATTTTTTTTTTCTTGAAAACTGTCTATATATTAATCAGTATCAGTATCCTCATTAAAATCCTCTTTTTCGAAGATTACTAATGATTGCCCCCAGTGTTTGTGGTCTACTTAAGTTCTTTAGGTTTTGCATTGTATGAGTGATTATATGATTCAAAACTGATTGGCAAATAAATTGAACATTTGAGACGCATTTTCTATTAAGATCTACTACGTACTTTATAGGGGTGTTTAGATATACGGTATTAAATAATGGGAAATCAACTATATATAAGAATTCTTTGGTTGCCTTTGGTTTTGTAGGTTCTTTAAAATACAAGTAATGATATCAAAAACCATCAGTTGTAAATTTATTAAAAATAATAATAATAAAAAAAAATAAATAAATAAAAAAAAACAAAAACAAAAAAAAACATTATTTATACAAGTTTATGGAAAAATACACAATATGCCAAAATTTGTGCGTAATATCTAAACAAAGTTTGATTCATGTCAAAACATCATGCGTGCAATAAACACAAAATAAAACTAAACATAGTCGGGCTGTCTTCTTCGTATAATATAAAATTAAAAAAAAAATAAAACAAAACAAAAATTAAATTATTTATTTTCTAATAAATAAAAATACGTTATTTAAAAAACTAGAAAAAACCCCGCGCGTGCGCGGGCATTATAACTAGTTTATAATACGATATCTCACTTTATTATTATTTTTATATAATTCTTTTTCTTTTATTGAAATCCGACACCCTACTTAAACAAGGGTACTACTATAGTAACCCTCTCTAGTAGAAACCCCCCCCCTAGCCTTGTACGGATTTCACTGTAGCTACAGTATTTTCACTGTAGCAACAGCTTTTTTGTACTTTNTAATAAATAAAAATACGTTATTTAAAAAACTAGAAAAAACCCCGCGCGTGCGCGGGCATTATAACTAGTTTATAATACGATATCTCACTTTATTATTATTTTTATATAATTCTTTTTCTTTTATTGAAATCCGACACCCTACTTAAACAATTCAAACGGGTAGACCTCGAGACTCGAACCACTAGAGGAGACCCACGCAGGGAAACCGCTAGACTAATGGTTTCGCAATAGGAGGAAAACCTGGATTTTTTGTCTCTTGCGAGACTCGAACCCTTGGTAAAACCTCCTTCAACTCTAGAAGGAGCGCGGTACCCAACCGCGGAGTAATATAAAACCATTGTTGTTTTTTTAAACGATAAAAATGAGTGGAACAGTATAATTGAAGTGTGGGTATATTATTGGGGAATAACAAGAAAGTATATTATTGGCACAAGCAAGGCTGGCGGCCCCTACAAAAAAACAAAAAGAAATAAAGAATAGTCACCAATCACCACTTTTTCTGAAAACCCAAAAACACACACAACACAAAACTCTGAGATTCAATCATGACCATCAATTCCGCATCTCTTAATCAAAATGGCATTTGTGACGAGGTCTCTCAGAAGATCATCATCGATACTGATCCTGGCATCGGTATACTTCCCTTTCTTTTTGTTTTATGTAATAGAATAATGTTGTAAAAAGTTGGTGTTTGAGTAAAAGTGTTATATACGTACAGTAATATTCATATTCAAAGAATTCTGCAAATAAGTTACTGTAGTTATTGAGATTAATCAAAAGTACCCAACCTTGCCTTTCCATAATGTGGGCCATACATGATTCACTTGGCAGTTACGGCTATCTGGTGCCAAGGATTGAACCCTTGACATTGTGCTGGTTAGGTGCAAAGATGCCCACCCATTACCAACCGAGCTACGTGTCATTTTTTTTTTTCCCTCTATTGTACGTGGCCTAACTAGTACTTCATAACACTTATCCTAGTCCATCACAAGATATATCCGTTTTGAAACCCGGTTCGACCTGGCCTAGTTAACAGGTTCCGGCCAAAAAAAAGGTCATAAAAAACGGTTGAACCAGTTAGACCCGCCGGGTTTTAAGTGACCCGGGTCAACCCGGTTATCAAAACCCGACCGGGTTTGGTTTTTTTCATGTTATTTTAAAATAAAACAAGTTAATTCTCAAAACCCGGTTGGACCTGGCGGGTTTTAAGTGACCCGGGTCAACCTAATTCTCAAAACCCTACCGGTTTGATTTTTTTTAATAGAAAACTGGGTTGACCCGGTGGTCGAACTGGTAACCCGGTGACTCGACCGGGTCAATTAAAAACCCGGTTTTCAAAACATTGGATATATCTTAAAATCAAATGAGTCATCCTGTTAAGTGACCTGTTTTAACTTACTATATGAAGTTTTCTGACTCAAACAATTGTACACTCGCTAATTTATTAACCTAAACTACTAGGAGATGTTTCGCGCTATTCATGTTCAAGTCTAGGAACTAATATTGTTTTTTAATACCATTTGGCATTAGTCTTTGATAAATTACAGTACATATGAATGAGACGAGGACATTTGACTCAAATCTTGTGATCCGATCTTGCGATATCAATGTTGAGGAGACATGAAACGATCCTTAGTTAGATATCTATCTTGACAGGATGCCTTTGGTTTAGGTAATAGCAACATGCATCATGAAATGTTACGGGAATTTAGTATTGAGAGCGTTTTTCTAAAGTCAAGCTTATTGTTCAAATATTGGATTATTGCGGATTTTAGCAACAAAAAAACAGTTTGTTTAAGCTGTTTTATATAAAACAGTTAGAAAAAAAGAGATATATAAAGACAACCTTGATACTGTGAAACACAACGTGTGTTAAACATGTTTGTATACCATTTGCAGATGATAGCATCGCAATCATGATGGCTTTTCAAACACCAAACTTGGAAATTTTAGGCCTTACAACCATTTTTGGTAATGTTACTACCAAAGATGCAACTCGAAATGCCTTACTTCTGGTACTTATTCTATTTTTTACTTTTTGGATCTGCCCCATATATTGTTCTGTTTTAATTTGTATTTGGATCTTGTACCTGATCAATCACCTTTTTTTCTTGTGCAAAAGGATAGTGTGAGATAGCAGGACGTCCTGGTATACCTGTTGCCGAAGGTAGCTCTGGACCTCTAAAGGTACCTTTTTCTTATTGTCTCTACTCCATTTCCCTACTAAATGTTCAATGTAACACGCCAGGTATACTCCAGTAAAGAATGGATAACCATACGCTATAGATAACGAAACAAAACACTTTTCCAGACATACAATGAGCCTTTTCAATAAGACTCGTATTTCTTGCCTCTTCGGCGAAAAGTCCAAAGTTCTGCCTTAATTTTGATTATCCTAAACTTAGACAGTCAAAGAAATTACTTGGTTCCATGAAATTTATAAGGAAAAAAAAAAAAAAATGATTTGATGAGAAATGAAAGTTCTGAAATTTGGATAAACTTGAAATAGGAACCGCAGAAGATGGCATTTTAGTTCCATGTACATCTCATTTTGCTTCTAATTTTCTGTGCATCAATAATCATATCGACTTTGTTGTTTATGATGAGCTTCTTTTCTAATTATTCAATTACATTATTAATTCTGTCTAATAAATTATCATCAAAATGTTCTGTATCTTGTTTTATTTGACTTATCTTTCCCTTTCCCGTTGTTGATCAAACATTTCTACTTAAACACACACTCATACACTGTGATAGGGTGGAGAACCACAGATTGGTGACTTTGTTCATGGTTCGGATGGATTAGGTAATGTAAATATGCCTGAACCCAAATCAAAGAAAGTAGACATATCAGCATCTGAATTTTTAGTGGATAAAGTTTCTCAATATCCCGGTGAAATATCTATACTTGCACTTGGCCCCCTCACAAATTTGGCTCTGGTAAGTAACAAACAAAATTTCATTATTTATCGCACATTAGATTCAAGATTATATCGCATAACTAATGTCGTATGAATGTGTTTTTCTGTTAATGTTAGGCTATCAAAAGGGACTCATCGTTTGTAACCAAGGTGAAACGGATAGTTATACTTGGTGGAGCTTTCTTTTCACTTGGGAATATTAATCCGGCTGCTGAAGCAAATGTATAGCATTTCTTTTCTTTTTAAGTTAAAACATACCTGTATCAAGACGGTTTGGTCGGGTGGATTAACAAACTGGTCAATATTGGTTCGGGTTGAAATGGGTCACTCTGGTATAGATCTGTTAGGTTGACCCGGATGCACTATTTATTTGTCTATTTTTGTTTTTTAAACCTTAATTACTATTAGTGTGTTAATTATGCTTAAAAGAAAATTTATTGCAAAACACAAGTCGATTGACTCATAAGTAAATGGGTCGTAGTTGCCACCTCTACAAACTTACACTTTTATCTGGACTATAATACTAATAGTATTCTCTTTACAGATTTATGGGGACCCTGAAGCAGCAGATATCGTGTTCACCTCCGGAGCCAATATAGATGTTGTTGGCATAAACATCACAACGCAAGTCAAACTATCAGGTATGTTATTTTACTTGGTCAACCTTCATAGATTCACACGTATTGGTAATATATGACACAACGAAATGACACAGCGAAATGACACATCGATTTGTGGCTTTCAGATGATGATATTAGTGAACTAAGGCAGTCTGCAGGGAAGCATGCTCAGTTTTTGTGTGACATTAGTAAATTTTACCGTGATTGGCATGTGAAATCTGATGGTGTTTATGGTATACATTCATAGTTTTATTATGAGTAATGAAAGCAACTTCTTTTACATTAGCAACTTCTTTTACGTTCTGATCATACATTTGCAATTTCTGTAGGGATCTTTCTTCATGATCCGGTTAGTTTCGTAGTACTAGTTCGGCCCGATCTTTTCACGTTCAAGAAAGGTGTTGTTAGGGTGGAGACACAAGGCCTGTGTGTTGGCCATACTCTGATGGACCAAGGGTTGAAAAAGTAAGTTCTTCACAATCACATCTGAACGGAGGTGACTTTTAAAGTCATCTAGCTATTATTCACATTCAAAATCAATATGGATTTTCTTGCACATTACATGTAAAAAACGTTTGATTCATATATTTATATTTAGTTAATGTGTTTACATATTATAAAGAAGTATCAAAATCCATATAATGTTTTTGAATTTAATAGTCTATAGTTTGACCTCAAAAGTCAAAATGAGCTTTCCTTGGTTAAATAACGAATAGCTTTATCACTATATTTGTGTGTACCTGATTTGTTTTGTTTATAACAAATGATGCAGATGGAATTCGGAGAATCCATGGACTGGCTATTCACCGGTTTCAGTTGTGTGGTCAGTCAACGTTGATGAGGTTCTAAAGTACATAAAAGATGTCCTAATGACACAGTAATCACTTGTGGAAAATATTGAAAAAGACTCATATTCTTCTTAGATTCCAATTGAAACTGTACCTGTGAATTCTAGCCTCTTGTTTGTTGAAAATCGTATTTGAATGTGAGGTCTATTCACGGCATTGTCTTGTAATTTATTTAAAACACCTACGCAAATATTTCAATAATAATTTCATTAATTGTAATCATCATCTTTGATCCACAAAAAATGCCCACATCTTTAGCTTTTTTACATCAATTTTAGATGCAATGCTCTACAACGCTTAACAATCCTCAAATCAAGAAGTCAGAGAAGAACAATGAAAATACAGAGAATAATGAAAACAAGCAACATGGAACAACTCCATCACACTACAAATACTTAAGTCTTTAGTTTTTCTTGAATATTTACAACTCATGCTGTGTACAATATAGCAATGTCGTTCCCTCCATACTGGAAAATTAGAGCATTCATTCATGTCAAACACCAAAGGCATTAGATCCATGGGATTATTATTGTGAGAAAAGCATCATTTTGATACATTGAAACATTTAAGCAAGAAATGACGCGTTCATAGATGATTTTAGTGGCCTTCACATACAAAGGGGAGACCCCGGTATCAACTAACTGACCGGAGATGAAGACATTCGAATTTTAAAAAATTATTCACTGTGTTAATGTCAGAGTAAAGATCCGTGGCTGCTGAAATGTAGGTGAATGAGGTTTACTGCTCGAACGTTACATCTACTCCTGATTTCAATTTAACATCGACCGGGACATTTTTTGTACAAGTTGTGGTAGGCAGTTGGACTGGTACTGTCGCTAGGCAGTTGGACTGGTACTGTCGCTAGTTACAAGCATTTGAGGCATATGTGGTTTGGGTCTTTAATATTGGTTCAATCCACTCTAAACAGATTCAAATTATAAAATCACTCTGCTGCATTAAACAGGTGTAATGAAAAGTATAAGAAATGGAGGTTGTTCGGTCCACTTTTGAAACGTGGAAATTTCACGTTATCTTGTGGAAAATAGATTAAATTGTCTATTCAATATGCCTTTTCGGAATTGGCCAAAACGTACTTGATTGTCAACTAGGTATCTTATATAGTGTTCTCAAAAATGTGATTCATCTTAAATAGAGTTGGAAACATTCATAAGAAAGAAAACACAGACATCAATATGTAAATGATGCATTTATTTTGATAATAACTTCAACTAATGGTGTTCAAAAAATAAATAAAACAATGACAAATAACATCAAATAATGCCGTTCAAAAAATAAAGAAAACAATGAAACAATAACTTCAAATAATCTGCGCGAGGGGTACAGGAATAAGCTACTGCATGATGACTTGAATATCATAAATTCGCTGTGATATCTTTGCTTGCTGACTCATCACGCAGAAGTAGCGATTCCACGTAAGGAGTCACAGAAAATGATCCTCGTCTTCCAGAAATTCCAAGATCTTTCCTTTGTCTCGAGAATACTTCATAAGCTTCAAGGCCAGCTGCTTCCATTGTACGTGTTTCCATTATAGTTTCGCCATTCTTGCTAAATCCCAGTACTTCATCATCATGATCTATAGACACATATGGTTCCATAACAGTGAATAACTTCTTAAAAGATTTAGGAACACCAGGTTCCATCATCCATACAACATTCACTTCTCTCTTGTCCTCATCAGTTTGTTGAAGCACAACGAGAGACCCCCGTAGCTTAGAGATAGACAACGTTGTAAGACCTTGGTGTGCTAAACTATCTGGGAGATTCACTTCTTCAAATAGTTCACTTGTTAAATTAAAAGAAATAATCAGATTATAACCCTGAGAATTCCTATTAACCCTGTCACAAGCAAGCCAATAAATAAACCCGTCTAAAGCTATATTTGACCCTGATATATTAATTGATCTACGCGGCAGATTTTTGTATGGCCTTCTCCAGACCCCTGAGCTTAACGTAAAAACCTGGACATACGTAGAGTTGTTGGAAGCTATATAATCTGATTCAGCTACCCTACTAAAATCTTCAATCCTAACAAGCTTAGGGTCACTTGTTCTTGGACAAACAGCAAAACCGGCAACAGCACAAGAATCTGACCTAGTAGTAGCAGGTGAATCAATCGCAACCAACTTTCCAAGTGATGGATTCCAAAGCACATACATTTTCTTCCATTCACATCGCCCATGTAAATATAAACCAGAAAAGCAAACCAAACCATGATCGCAACACACAGTTACCGACTCAGCAATAGAAGTTTCAACACACTTGGGAAGTTCATGGAAAAACTTTTGCTTTGGGAAAGCATTATCATTGGTAATAATAGCACACGCGCTCTTACCTACACGAGTTTGATAGCTTACAAATGGATGATCAGGCCGAGCTTGGCAGATGTTGTACGCCTTAGCGAAATGAGAGCTATCGATCACAAGCTTCCATTCTTTAGAAACTGATCTGAATCGAAACAACGATTCGATAGGAAGCCTTTTCATGATTTCTATTTGCATGTCCATATTGATGTAGTCAGACATTTTGATAGTGTGTATATGTGTATGCTTTAGGCTATGAATTATTCAATCAATTTATAGGGTGTCATTAACGCGTTGAATTTGAGATTTGCATATCATGTAAATAGAAATTATATGATCCTTAATTCCTTATTAAACACAAGATATCATTCCCGCTTAAATCGTTTAAATGAGGAAAGTCTTGCTGGCGAGTTAAATAGCCCACAGGTTTTTGAGCTGTAGCTTTATGGTCAAAAGATGGGATTCGTACGTGTAAATGACACATATATATGTCATATGTTTAATAAATCAATTAAGAGATATCGTCAAAAGTTTATATATATCGTCTTTTTTAATTACAGACAATTAACTTATTGATATTGATAATTAAAAATAAAAACATAATTTATACTTTGTGCGTCCTAAATATATTGAGCATGTTCTAGGTCTCGTGCTTTCGCGGGATTTAGACATTTTTTGGATAACATGCGTTAAACATATGCACGTGAGTATTTTAGATAGTAATCAAACAACTATATAATAATTTATATGAGTACTTGATATGTGTACAATGTCGTGTTCATTTGTTTTTACTTTTATATTTATAATTTCGTACATATACGGAGTTTTGGTATTTAATGCTATTTTACATTTAACCCTTAAAGTGTTATAAATACTCACCTTTTTTAAATGGGTAATATACAAATAGATTACTAAACTTTGCGAAAATATTCACTCAAGTTACTAAAGTTTGCGTTTTGTTCATTCAAGTTACCAAACATTGAAAACCGTTCACTCCAGTTGTTGTTGGAACGACGTTAAAGTAGGTGAACAAGTCATTGTTGGATTGTTAATATTTGTGTTGCAAATGATATTCATGTAGCGACATCGCTTGTTAGGATGTACTATAAGTGTAAAGAAAATGTGGATTAAAATACATTTATGTTCATAAATATTGTTACGGTTGTTTACTAATAAGCTCACGGGTTAATATACGTTTATCGGGCTTTTGTAAAAATTTACAAATGTGGTGAACTTTTTAGTTGTCGGATTAGTTCCTAGACTGCATTGTTGAGACTATTGTCTATGATATATATCTTGGTGTTTGAATATTATTGATTTTTTTTTTTTCATTAGAAACTACATTGTAAATGCAAATGAAAAAAAGAAGAAAGAAGATAGGGTTATTTTTGTCATTTCACTTGGCGACATCATCATCTTCACATGTTTTAATAGGTAAAACAAAGTTTAGTAACATATGTAACCGGCTGTAAAGTTAAGTAACCTAGATGAACATAAATAAAGTTCAGTAACTTAGACAAACTTTTTTGGGCAAATTACCTGAAAATGTATTTAACTTACCACTTTTTACCATTGTATGTAGCCTTCTTTTTTTTCCCCCAATCTGTCAATGAATTTGCAAAATCCGTTCATTGCGTGTAGCGGTGACCTGTTTGACCTATGATATGTGCCTAAATACACATATATTTTATATTGTTAAACCCACAAAAAACGACCAAAAACATACAAATGACCATATAAATGTTACAAATATCATTGAAATGTGTTTTTATGTAATTCAGGTACAAAAAGATTGAAAACAAGTGAAAAGCATGCAAAGTGCACACAATTGTCATTTTCAGTCCCTGGAGTTTCATAAATTGGCAAAACTAGTTCCTGAAGGTTTAAAATGAAAGAAAAGTCAACTTTAGTCCTTGGGAAATCAAACATGTTCACTATTAATCCCTGGATGAAAGTTTTCACAAAATGGCAACTTTTACCCCTCAAGTTTCAAAAATGGCAAATTTAGTCCTTGGGTATTTAAAAAGTGTAATTTATCAAATAATACCCTTGTACTATTCATAATTTACAATTTGAACCCTTTTGATAACTTTTGGGAAATTTACAATTTCACCCCCTCAACTTTGGAAAATGACATAAAAGGTCCCCCGGGTGTTTTAAATTGTAAATAATGCAAATAAGGTCCTTTGGTTTAGCAAACTTGGCAATATTAGTCCTTTTGATAACTTATGAAATGTTACAGGTTTAGTCCTTCAACAATTCAGAAGTTACAAATTTGGTCCTTGGGCTTATAAACTATAAAACCATCCAGACCCTTATTTATTAATAAACCCAAAATCCAAATCCTTAAATCCAAAAACCAAACACAAACCTGGCCCAACACAAATCTGGCCCAACACCCTTTTAAATAAATAATATCGGGGTCAAACCAATGGTCAAACCCCCTTCCCTGTGCTTCTCCCTCACCCACAACTGAAACCAAAACCACCACTCCACCTAGCCAGTTTCAAAACCACCTTTCCACCTCACCCCCAGCTGGTTACCTACTCTCACCACCACCTCCTTCCACCTATATTACCAGCCCATAATGCATTTAATGCATCCCCACCTTCAAACACTTCACCTCACCTCACAAGCCTCTGTTTCTACTATCAACTCTCACCACTTGGCCTCTAAACTATCCAAACTTGTCCCCTCCACCTACACAAAACACCAAGGTTCTTTAATTGCAATAAAACTGCCCCTAGCCACGTTTTCTACTTTTGGCCCCAAAAGTGTTTTAAAAGGCTAGGATGAATTACAGTGCATCAATGGTCAAGATTTGTGATGGGATTTGCTCAGAGGTCGACACGGAACTCAAGAGGTCAATAAATAACAAGCTTGGAGCTGGAATGAAGGGTACCTTGGAATAGCCTTAGTCACGTAGTGTAGCTTTTAAACGCTTTCTTTAAATTAAATGTCTTTTAATGTTTTAAATGTTGTAATAATCCTTAAACTAGTGTAATAGAACTTTATTTACAGTTTAATGTCAATCTATCTTTCAGTTCCAAGTTTTTACTTAATGTTCCTTTAAATTTCAAAGTCTTTTAAATTCAAGTTTGATTAATGTTGTTTGATGGACTCTTATAGGTCACTTAGGCTCCTGACAAAGTCTTAAGGCTTTTAGATATCCTTAACCAGCTTTAATCATTAAAAAGAAAAATACCAAGAAAAATTCAGGAAAATAGAAAAGAAATAAAAAAATCACTGTCAAGTATGAATGAAGATTGAAGCAAGGTAGCTTTTGGAGGTTTCTGGTTTAGAAGCTCATTTGGGAGCTATAGGAAGTTTCATTGGTCCTTGGTTCTCAGTCTTGTCCAATTTTGTAAGCTTTTTTTTTATCAATTTTGTATTTTATTGTTTTATTTTTACTTATGCTTAGATTCTCATGTTTTTATGTCTATTTGTTATTGTTAAGTGTTATTATAGTTTAAAATTAGTGGTTTATGTTTTGAATTTCTTAGGTTGCTATTTGTCCATTTTCACAGTTTAGGTAGTATAATATGCATACTTAGTATATTGTTGTTAATTGCTGTGTTTCTATGTTTCTTTGTTGTTTATTAGTCATGTTCTAGCTTAATATTAGTTTATTATGTTTTGGATTGAAGTATTGCTTTGAATTGCATTATAACTGTCACTTTGCTAATTCTTTTGATAATCATAGGTTTGAACTGTTTGACAACATGTTTGTGCTAAAAAGGATCTATTTTGACAAATTATGATCCCTGGATTTGATATTATGAGCTTACACAGTCTTTTGTAATGAAAATCTCATTTTGATCCAATTTAAGGGTTGTTTGGATTTAGTAGTGAAACTGTGTTATAGGGTGTGTGAAGTGTTGTTTTTGTTTGATGTGTGCTTCATAAGTCCTAAGTAACTCAGTGAAACATTAATCAAGTGGTGTAGCTTGCAGAAAGTCAAAATTGACACTTTGATTCTCTAGCATGAGCACTGTGAGATTGTTAGATCAATAATCCTGCATACTTGTTCAATTATTGTTTATCTTTGTTTATTTCATGTTCTCTATGTTTAATATTCCATAATTTGTCTTTAGATTCAGATCAAAGTCCATCTTAGTCAAACTTTGATCATAACTTAAAGTCAAAATTTCTGTTTTTATATTTTTGAATTAAATGTTTAATTTTCTTGTGTCTTTATTATTTAGTTTCTGAATTAATGCTTTTAGGGCTTTATAGTGTTGTTGCTTAGCTTTCTTAATATATTTTTGTTTATTTTTATCTGTCTTGTTTAAGTGCTTATTTTCTAGCTTTTTATAGGCTAATTTTGCCCTGTCTCACAGCCACAAGCCAACTTTCAAAAGCTTGCAGCTTGTTGATTATTTGACTTGTGGCTATGATTGTTGTTATTATTAGAAGCCCTACTAGCCTTTGTGTTATGTGTATACTTATTTTTCTGTTTACAGCTTATTTAGTCACCTTAAACCCCACCTTTTTGTTCCACCAAGCTAACTACACTGAAGCAAACAGTGTAGTTGAGCTGTTTTTCCTAAGCTCCTAACAAGCTCCTCACTAAGCTTGAGAGTGTGAGCTTTGGCTTTTCACAAAGCCAAGCAACCCAACTCAATGGTTCAGTGCTTGTGTAGCTTTTACTAGCTTATTTGACAAGTTAATTTAGTGCTTGAAGTTTGCATCACTTGTTGAGTTGACTGATTAGTCAGTAAACCCACAGTTAATTTCCTAAGCTCCTAAAAAGCTCTTTAGTGGTCCTGAGCTTGTGCATTTTAGCTTCTTGTAAAGCTTATCTACCCAACTCAAGGGCCTAGTGTTCATTTCATAATTGAGCTTATTTGACTAGGTTGCAAATAGCTTTAACTTGTCACATTTTGATGAGTATGCTGGTCACTCAGCATACTCATGTCTACTTCATAAGCTCTCAAAAAGCTTATTCTTGGGACTTAGCTGGTGAGATTTGGTTTCTTGTGGAGCTTATCCACTAGTCTATAAGTTCCAGCTATTAAATTTCATGTTGCAGCTCAGTTAATAGGGCTGCAACAAGCTTTTTGATTGTCCCATATTGCTATGTATACTGGGAACCCAGTATACTCAGTAACTTGGAAGCCTTTTCATAAGCTTCTCCAAAGCTAACCTGTGGACCCCACAGGTAGGGGTGTAAACGAGCCGAGACAGCTCGCGAGCTATTCGAGATCGACTCGTAAACTACTTGAAATCGACTCGATATAAACGAGTCGAACTCGAGCTCGAGCAACTCGAGTACACTTTCGAGTTGAGTTCGAGCTCGAATATACTCAGCTCGTGAGGCTCGCGAGCCCTTATCGAGCTTCAATGATATTACACTTTTACCCTTTATATACATGTATTTACATAATTGTNGATCGACTCGTAAACTACTTGAAATCGACTCGATATAAACGAGTCGAGCTCGAGCTCGAGCAACTCGAGTACACTTTCGAGTTGAGTTCGAGCTCGAATATACTCAGCTCGTGAGGCTCGCGAGCCCTTATCGAGCTTCAATGATATTACACTTTTACCCTTTATATACATGTATTTACATAATTGTCATAAAATCGAGTCGAGTCGAGCTTATTTTTCATCGAGTTCGAGATTTAAATATGGCAACAATCGAGCTCGAGTCGAGTTTCGAGCTCGAGTTTGAGATGACGAGCCGAGCTCGAGCTTGAAATCCAAAGCTCGAACGAGCTCAAGTCGAGTTTCGAGCTCGAGTTTTACTAATCGAGTCGAGCTCGAGCTTGGTAGTACTCGGCTCGGCTCGGCTCGTTTACACCCCTACCCACAGGTTGAGCTTGGGCTTTTTGGAAAGCTGACCAACACATCTTGCTACTACAATAATTGTTTTGGCCTTTTGAGCTTATCTCATGGGATTAAATGGTCAATCTAATTGACTGCAGGGTGTTTGGTTTAGCTGTGTATCTGGATTAGCTTATTTGCTTCTTTCAAGCTTATGGGTCAAATCCAGTACACAAGCTTGTATAAATATGTCTATAAAACTTGCACAAATGTTTTCTTTTCTTTTATTTCCAGTGTGGAGCTTATACCAAGCTTTTACTATCTTTCACTCAATCCAAGTCAAGCCACAAGCTTGACTGTCTAAACCATAAGCTCACATTTTGTTCATTTGGGCAATTCCGGTGCACATATCTATTTATACTTGTCCAATGGACTTGTTTGCATGTTACTTTTCCTTTCTTTTGCTTTGTAAAGCTTTTTCAAGCTTGTTCTGAGCTTGTGATTCCACTGTGAGCCTAAAAGCTCAACTGAGTGAATCATAAGCCCTCAAACTGCTTATTTTCTGAGTTTGTAAACTTTTGTCTTCATTATACATGTATAATATCAGTATACTAATAGTCCAGAAAAAGAAAAATACAAAAAGAATCACTTTTTCAATAAGTGATAGCTTCTATTTAGAAGCTATTTGCTTATTGGCTCATTTTTCTTAAGCACTTGCTGTTTTTACATTTTTCTTAGCTTCTTAGATTTATTTTATAATTATGTAAAAAGTTACAGATTTTTCCTTATTCATTTACTATTTTTAATAAATCAATATTAATTTTTAGTATTAAATAATAGTAAATAATTAATAATAAATACAATACTTGTAAAATAAATACATTTTCAGTTTTAAATTCCTTTTATAATATTTAAGACTTTTCTAAGTTTTTATTTTTCTAAGTTTATTTTACATTTTTTTATTTTTAGGTAATTATTAAATAGTTAATAATAGTTTTTAATTCATAGTAAATACATAAATACTTGTAAAAATAATTTTAATTCACCAATATTTTTCTTATCATTTTAGGATTCCAAAAATATAATTTTCACATTTGTGGAACTTGTATTTTACTGAATTCACTTTTTAATTTGTACGTAGACGTTTATTTAAACGTAAACGTACGCGTTTTAGGTTTTTATGTTTTCTTAACTTTTAAATAAGTTTGTAAATTATAAATAAATATTCTAAGTTTATTTAATTTGCATTTAAGACGCTAAGGCATGCAAATTCTTACTATAGTTATAATCGTTTCATTTTGTTTTGTTACGTTTACGTTTATTTAACCTAAACGTACGTTTGTAAATCCTTTTACATTTCTAGGGTTTCTGATTGCACGTTTTTACTAATATAGCTGTGACAGAGCTATTACTATTCACAATCTCAGTGTTAGTCAATCAGATTCTTGTTTTCATATATTCAATAACATCAACAGATCATGTCACACCCTGAATTTACCTGTTGAGTTTCGAATGATCTTAATGTATCAAGGAATTCTTCTCAAGGATGGCATGTAAAGTCTTTCTAGAAAAGTCATTGCTATTATCCACTTATGAATTTAGTGAGTAGTGAGACTAGAAAATGGTAAATGATGGTGATAGTGAGAATGTAAGGTAGCCTGTTGAGACTCGAATGTCTCAGTGTCATAACTGATTGTCTCCTCTGAATTGGTCTCATGTGAAGTTACAATGGAAGTCATTGCCCGATGACGGTGAATACTC
>LBNU01028855.1:1170-20036 GCA_014162995.1 Artemisia annua | reverse complement strand
TGCTTTATTTAGTACTTTATTACTATAAAGTCAAACTTTCCCTACCAACCTCAATCAAGCCCATACCTTAAAAGCTACTTTGTCACTATCCCAATATGGGTATGTCTGACATGGAAGAAAATCTTTCCATAAGATTTCTTTAAGGTGGTCATTAGTCAAACCTGGAATAGTATGTTTTATATGTATATATATATAGCATTGTAAAAAGGAGAAAAGTAAGTTTGTGAATTTAAGCTTTAGTCTTACACAAACCCTTTTCTCCTCCAAGAAACATACTCATACTCAAGATAGCTCGATTGTACCGTAGTTGTTACTTAAGCTTAGCTTAAGTTTAGTGAGGAGGAACATAGCATACATTGTCATTTCAATCCTAAGTGTTTGTTCCGCAAAACACTTGGGTATAATTCTTTGAATCATTTCTAATAAGAATTAAACGTTGAAAATTATATTTCTCTGTTTTACGTTTAGTCTTGTTCTAGTTTGTTATCAAAGAAGTCACTACATCATATTACCATAACACACTTAGTTTAACTCTCTAGTTAACACTAAGTGTGAAAAAGGGACCAACAATTTGTTATGAGAAAAAGTAAATGGGGAGTCGAATTGGTATAGGATACTTGATGCGAATTCATGTGATGATGATGAAACCATTTAGAAACAGTATAAGAAGTTGGCACTCATGCTTCATCCTGATAAAAACAAATCAGTTGGTGCAGATGACGCGTTTAAAATACTCTAAGAGGCGTGGACTTTGTTGTCAGAAAAGTCCAAAAGATCCGCTTATAACCAGAGAAGAAACCCGAGAGGATTCACAAAAAGTGTCACCTAAAAAAGAGTGTCCTTCAGCAGATCCAGGTGCCAGTGGAACTCACCCTCATACAGCAACCAAAGCAACTTCAAACCTGAAAGTAGTAATAGTACTAATAGCACCGGTGCTAGCAAGACAGCCCAAGCTCCAGGTCCCCATCAAGCCCCGACTCCTGCTCCCGCTCCAGTTGACCAAGGAATTCATCTGTTTTGAACTAGTTGCTATCGATGCAAGATGTCTTTTCAATATCCCAAGATGCACGTCAATAAAACCATTTTATGTTGCAATCATCACATGCCTTTTCTAGCTGCAGAGATGCCCATGCCAATGAATTATACCATCCCAACTTCTCATGCTACTAGTTCATATTATAACATAAACACGGGTCATTCAAGTGCACATTTTCAAGCGTCAATGAATTATACGATCCCACCCGCTCACGCTACTGGATGGGGACCATTGGGCCCTGGTTCATACTATTACTCAAACATGAATATTCCAAATGCACGTTTTCCTGCTGCACAAATGCCTCCATCAATGAACTTTACCACCCCAACCACCCAAGCTACTGGTTCGCATGGATACCAGGCCCTGGTCCATACCATAACACAAACATTGATGCAAGTGATGTTTTGAAAAGAATGTGTGATGATAATTATGCTCAGGGGGTGTCAAAAAGGAGAAGAGAGGAAGATGGTGGTCAATCGTCTAATGTTTATAATGTCAATAACTTGTACAATTTCTCACCTGGATCTTAGGGCGCGTTTAGTAATGGAAAAATTTTCCTAGTTTTCATTTTTCAGTTTTCTGGAGAATGGGGGAGCTAATCTCTCTCTAGAGAACACTTGAAAACGTGTTTAGATGGAGTTTTCTAAAATGGAAAACCTATGGAGAACTCATAAAGGGAGTTTTCCAAAACTTAGTTATAAACTTGGAAAACAGCTTTTCCATTTTTTCAAGAAAACTTTTGGAAAAAACTCAATTTGAACGCGTTTTCTATTTTCTTAGGTTTTCTTGGAAAATTTTTCTGGAAAACCTCCTTACTAAACGCGCCCTTACTCTTTCTCACCTGGATCTTACTGAACTTTGTTATAGTTCTGATATGTTTTGATTATAAGATGTAACCTTGGTAAACAGACGGGTCATGTTTTTTTGGCGATTACTTTGAAGGTTATACATTAGTAGATATCTTAAAAAGTCATTGCAGGGAACAGCTTTTTGTAAGGAAATTTGGTATTTTTTGGTTGGAAAATGATGGAGAAACATATTCTTTGGTGTTTTTCTAATGACATTTTCTATAAGAAATGAATGTTCTAGTCCGACTTGTTAGCCTTTTTATTTTCCCGGTAATAAATTGTTAAGTACCATACAAAGTTACACACTAGTACTTAACAAAGTACTAATTTACATTCTGAAATGGAACAGCCTCTACAAAAACATATGTTAGGGTTCAAACATAGCAAATTTAGCCTTCCTAATCATTTGCATCGATATATTTTTGAAGTGGTCGTAGAGTTTCTATATTGATCTCCGAATGCTCTAATAGAAACTCTATGATCACTTCAATTCATCTGTGTGATTACTTGTACAAAGAGTATAGCCCACGTACAACTGCCTATGTAATTAATAATCAAATCAATAAAAAATGAAAACAATGTGATTATTGAACTATAAACTTCTAAAGACATCACATGATATGAGAAACTACAACATGTAAATACAAATTGTTGGAATATCAGAAACAGCATTATGAAATATGATCATGCTTAAACTATTAAAAACCAATGTGAAAATTATTAAACAAAAAGCACTACAAGTTCACGTTGTGCAATACGGTGGACCTAATCTCGCCCATTGCTCGGTATATATGTAATAACGAAAAGCCTAAGGGCTGAACTTGTTAGTTAGTTAGTTGATAACCGCTATTCGGTTATTGGTAGTTAGAAGTTAGTTATTTGGTTATACCTTTTCATGAAGGGACACAATGGTTCGTATGGAACCATATATATACGCTGCAAATGTAAACGTTCGAAAGTAAGATTGATAATACAATTATTATTCAGTAAATTATCTTGCAACTTATATCGATTAGGGACAACAATTGGCATCAGAGCCTACACACGCTCGTTGATTCCAAAAGCTGTGAACAAAAGACAACAATACGCCGGCCATGAAAAGGTTTCGGTGGAACACGGTGTCAAAACAAACACGAACCTGAATAACAATTGGAATACATTGGAGACGGTAGTGCACGATCAGAACCAACGGAAGTTGAAAACTTGAAACGACTTCAATCTACTCTTGAATGAGAAGAGGAACACGTGATTGATTGAAGGAAAGATTATACGGCCAAGAAATACACCAACGCTTTGGTGGACAAAACTTTTGTAGGACACGGCTAGTTGAAGACCGACAAAAAAAAAATAATAATAATAATAAAAAAAAGGAAAATACTCAAGTAGATGAGAAAAAGGATAAGGCAACGACGACCTTTCTAAATCAAGCGTTGACCGAAGATGTGATACTACAAGTTGCGGGTTGTAAATCAGCAAAAGAACTATGGGAATCGTTAAAGAAGAGACACGTTGGAGAAGAGAAAGTGCAGCAAGCACGCCTACAATCATTGATGATTGGATTTCACACACTCCAAATGAAGGAGGACGACTCTGTGGATGCATTTACTGCTAAAATAAATGGCTATGCCACTAAGGCAAAAGAATTAGGAAAAACTTTGAACCAATCACTCTTAGTACGAAAACTATTAGATTCCACACTAGATAGGTTCATTCAAATCGTCGCATCCATAGGACAAAACAATGATCTTGACGAAGTTGCCTTAGACAAGATCATTGGAAAACTCAAAGCATTTGAGGAAAGAATAGAACTTCGAATAAGGAGGACAAGTAGAAAGCCAGGAAAACTTACTATTCGCACACGGCGAACACTCGAAAAGGGGAAGGCAATTAGGTAATCGCGGAGGTAGATCAAACTTTTCATGAGGAAATTGGCAACGTAATAGAAATAAATATGACTCGAAAGAGCAAAGTGCAATGTCACAAGTGTAGGAAACTTGGACACTTTAGAAAGGACTGCACTCAATCATCGACAACTCAGGAACAATCAAACCTTATCCTAGAAGACGAAGAACCATCATTATTAATGGCAACACAAGAAACTGAACACGAGGAAAAACTGTTGAATGAAGGACAAATTCAACCCGGAAAGTATACTACAACAGATGCAAGTATCTGGCATTTAGATAATGGTGCAAGTAACTATATGACGGAAATTAACAGTCATTTCAGAGATATTTACGAAAGTATAACAGGACGTGCTCGTTTTGGAGATGGATCGTATGTAGAGATAAAAGGAAGAGGCTCTATATTGTTAGGATGTAGGAATCACGAACAAAAGATTATATCAAATGTATACTACATTCTAAACCTCAAGAGCAACATACTAAGTCTAGGACAACTCACAGAGATAGGATGTAAAATCATCATGGAAGGAAACCAACTAACTTTGTATGATAAGAATAAGAAGTTGTTAATGAAGATTGAAAGATCGAAGAATAGACTTTATAGCATCAGAATGCAAATAGAAACACGCATATGTCTCTTAGCAAATGTAGATAACCAAACATGGTTGTGGCACGCTAGATTAGGTCATTTAAACTTTGAGGACATCAACAAGATGACAAGGAAGAGTCAATGGAAGGAATACCAAGAATAAATCATGCAGGACAGATTTGTGATGCCTGCTTATTAGGAAAACACAGTAGGACCCCATTTCCAAGTCAAGCTAAGTTCAGATCAAAGAACCCTTTGGATTTAGTATGTGGAGACCTCTGTGGCCCTATAAGTCCAGCCACACACTCCGGAAAGAAACTCATTTTCTTATTAGTGGCAATTGTACACGGTTCATGTGGGCCTACTTTCTGACATCGAAAGATCAGGCATTTAACACTTTCAAGAAATTTAGACGACAGATTGAAATGGAAATGATAACAAAATTAAGGATGCTAAGAACAGATAGGGGAGGTAAGTTCACATCAAATGAATTCACCAAGTACTGTAAAGAAAATGGAATAGCACGACAATTGACGGCACCTTACTCACCACAACAAAATGGAGTTGTGGAGAGGAGAAATAAAACAGTGCTATCTACTACTAGAAGTATGATGAAAGCAATGAAGTTACCTACAAGAGCCCTGGTGGATAAAACTCCATATGAGGCACTCTATAACAGAAAACCAAATATGGAAAACTTAAGGATACTTGGATGCACAGCTTATGCCAAGATAACAATACCTCACTTGCAAAAGCTGGATGATAGAAGCATACCCATGATTTATTTAGGCGTAGAGGAAGGATCAAAAGCATACAGGCTATATGATCCAAAAGGAAAAAGGAAACATGTTAGCATGGATGTAAAGTTTATGGAAACAAAACCGTGGGATTGGGATAACAACAGAGAGGAAACAAGTACACAATGCTTGTTTTGGGCAAGTTTTGTGGTAGAAGGAGTCGACAATGGAAACACTACATCAGTCAACTCAGAAAGTAATAACGATACCTATCAGGAACATGAACCAATTACTGCTCCAAACTCTCCAACAGATAAGAAATGGATGCTACTATTAGTTCAATGAAGAACTCAGAAAAAGGATTTGATGATGCACCAGTATGAGGTTTCAAAGACTTAACTGAAATATATCAAAATGCACGTATGGTTGAAACAGAAAGTCTGCTATTTACGGAAGAAGAACCACGTAACTACAAGGAGGCATCAACAGATAAGAAATGGATCGAGGCCATGGAAGCTGAACTGGATTCTATCAACAAGAATAACACATGGACTCTTACTATTTTGCCTACAAATCATAAGGCAATAGGACTCAAATGGGTTTTCAAGACCAAGAGGGATGCAAAAGGAGAAATCATCAAATACAAAGCAAGACTAGTAGCAAAAAGATATGTACATGAACAAGGATGACTTCGACGAAGTATTTGCACCAGTTGCACGCATCGAGACAATTCGTTTGATTTTAGCACTGGCTGCACACCATACATGGCAAGTGCATCACTTGGATGTCACGTCAGCATTTTTACATGGAGAATTGAAGGAATAAGTCTACGTTACACAACCTGTAGGGTTTCATACAACAAGGAAATTCAGGGAAAATTTACAAGCTCACGAAAGCGTTATATGGCTTAAGGCAAGCACCACGAGCTTGGAACATGAAACTTGATCAAACCTTAAAGTCATTAGGCTTTAAGAAATGTAATCTCGAACAAGCAGTTTACACAAAGAAAAGCAAGACTTCCACACTGATAGTTGGATTTTATGTTGATGATTTGATAATCACGGGCACTCCAAGGAAGGGAATAGACTTATTCAAATCCCAGATGAAAGACAAATTTGAAATGAGCGACTTAGGATTGTTAGCTTATTACCTTGGGATAGAAGTTACTCAGACAGGAGGAGAGATTACAATCAAGCAAACAGGTTACATCAACAAAATCTTAAAGGATGCAAGTATGATGGAAAGTAATGACACAAAGATACCTATGGATCCGGTTACTAAGTTGGTTAAGGCGGGAGATGGAAACTCAGTTGACGCAACTTATTACAGAAGCTTAATTGGATGTTTCAGGTATCTACTACATACTAGACCAAATCTAAGTTACTCAGTCGGACTACTCAGCAGATTTATGCAAGAACCAAAGGATCACCACTTGAAGGCAATAAAGCAAGTAATCCGATATATCAAAGGAACAAAGGAGCATGGTATTATATACAAGAAAGACGGCGGTTGTAAAATTACAGGTTATAGCAACAGTAGTTATGGAATCAATACTGGTCAAGGAAAAGGAACTACTGGAATAGTATTCTACTTTGGAGAATCACCTATTACCTGGTGCACTCAGAAGCAACCAGCGGTACCCTCATCATGTGAATCAGAATTCATGGCAACTACTAGAGCAGCATGTCAAGCTTTATGGTTAAAGTGGTTACTAGTGAAATAACGGGTTGGGAGGAGGAAAGAATAACACTAAAGGTTGATAACATCTTAGCAATAGCACTCGTCAAGAACCCAGTTTTTCATTAAAGAAGTAAGCATATCGACATTCGCCATATTTTCATTGGTGAATGCGTAGAGAATGGATACATCAATGTGGAACACGTCAGTGGCGAACTACAAAGAGCAGATATATTAACTAAAGCTTTGCCAAGACTAAAGTTTGTTACTACGCGACAAATGCTCGGAGTTCAAGATCTAGGACGAAGCAACGATCGAGATTAAGGAGGAGAATGTGGACCCAATCTCGCCCATTGCTCGGTATATATGTAATAACGAAAAGCCTAAGGGCTAAACTTGTTAGTTAGTTAATAACCGTTATTCGGTTATTGGTAGTTAGAAGTTAGTTATGTTAGTTAGTTATTAGGTTATACCTTTTCATGAAGGGACACAATGGTTCATACGGAACCATATATATACGCTGCATATGTAAATGTTCGAATGTAAGATCGATAATACAATTATTATCCAGTAAATTGTCTTGCAAGTTACATCGATTAGGGACAACAAATACAACTTCTTATTATCAAAACTAATTTTATTTGTTAATTATTTGAATAAGTTTCCTCGCATTTTCATAAGGTCTACTTTCTACTTAAATTAAGAAAAAGTTGACTATCAAGATTTGATTGAAGATTTTGCATAAACAAATGACAGAAAGATGACGCGCATTTAATTTATCTAATATGCGTGAGCGTAGAAAATTTGAAAGTGTTTACAGGTCAGAAAAAATATGTCGAGTCAAAATATGTGTTATATTAATACGAAATTTGAAAGTTGATATTTTATAGTAAAGGCTATACATCGATTATACGACTTCAATCCTTATTATAACAAGTCTTAACTGTAGGTTTGTTGAGAAAATTGCAATTTTATCTTCTTGCTTCTTTGTCCTAGCTTATCTCTCGTTCAAATAAGGGCAAATAGTAAATTCTTAACTATTGTTTGATTGATCTTAGCTGTGACTTATAAGTTACACCAATTATCATTTGACAATTTCTTTTGGTTTATATAGTCCCTAACTCAGATACTATTAACACCTATGATCCCTCAGTCAAATTTTCACTATTATAAGGTAAAACGTCACCTTATGCTTCTCTTTCATTTTGAGTGACCAACCCACTAAAATGCAAATAAAGATAAGAAATTCAGTCAATATCATGGAAAATAAAGAAACATCATCCATACTCAAATACCACTTAAACGTACTAACACATAAATACACAAACACGCTCTAGTTCTGGTTACATACCAAAAACAGAAATTACATACAAAAAGAAAGCAGGGTATTATTTATTAACAACTGAATATATGATTAGATAAGGTCACCTGACTGACCTACTCGATCACTTACAAGTAAGTATCATTCTTGTGTTGAAAGATGTTGAGGTACTGACGACGAGGCATGAGTCATGGGGAAGAAAAAGGTGGGGTACGTGCTTTGTGTAGAAATAATTGTAGAAGAAGGTGAGCTGATTCGTACGTGTAGAAAGTGAAAATGATAACTTTTTGCTTTAATGTCAAGACATATTAGGTTTTTTTTTTTTTTTTTTTTTTTTTTTTTTTTTTTTTTTTTTTTTTTTNTTTTTTTTTTTTTTTTTTTTTTATTTTTTTTTAAATAACTATGGTGTCCTACTCTTTAGCAGACTAATTCATGAGTACATAATCAAACCAGGTAAAACTCTACATTTTCAGAAGGTTGGCATGGTCCCTTTAGGTGGTCGCATGTAGCAAAAAATAAACTTGAGATCTCACATATTCTAATATGTTAGTCAGAAACCCTTTTGCTACTTTGAGGGTTTAAATCTAGTGGGAATGAATCAACTAAGAAGAAAAATATAACTAAGAAGAGTGAGAAATATTTTCAGTCACACGTTTCAAACGGAGAAGGAGAATTTTATGAAAGATGCATCTTTTTTTATGGTTTGCATCTTAAATGTGCAGCTGTGGTTATTTCTCATCCTTCTCATTTTATTTTTATTTCTTATTTGATCCTTAGTCTAAATTTAGTAGCTTCATAATGGAAAAAAATAACAACCGTTAGCGTAAGGATCATTGGTGTTAATATCATCCAAGTTAGAGACAGGGTTTTTAGGGAAAAGAATTTTTTCATTTTTCAGGGTCTAAATGGAGCAACTAATACCAAATTTTAAAGTATTATACGCTGCAACTTGCACCATGCAAGTCAGCGTAAATTAACCATAAGAAGCATTCTCATAATTTACTCTAATAGGGAGTTGTTTGGAGTAGTTTTGAGCATGGACCAAGTCTCCAGTCATTGCTAAGTTTTTGGGTTTATGGTCTTTCTTCTTCAATCTGATTTGGAAATTCATCATACACATTTGCAGTAACTGCCTAACTGGTAAGTAGTACGTTAATTAATTCCTGCTTTCAATCTTTTAGTAATAATGAATGTAAGCATGCTACTTGTATATTTTTGTTCCATAATTCTAAGACTTTGGCTATAAATCTTATATCAACGTACTATATAGCTACTCCGCACAACCGCACTCCTTTATCATGATCATCACGTTTATAAATTTTTTATGATTATTATATGTTATTGGCATTTATTTTGTTAAGATCGGTTGTTATATATGATTAGAGGGTATTAAGTCGGTATTGTAGGGATTATTAGTTTTGGCGGAACTTGTGCATGTACAAGGTTTGAGCGTTTGGCAGATAATAATATTTCAATAACTTTATTTTGAAGTTAAATATTATTACAATTCATAAATTAATGACTTTGTAATGTTTAAGATTTTTTTTTATAAAATTATATTAAATTTTTACTACTTATATGGTTATAACATCCGTCTACGCATGAGTGTTTACATAATTGTTTTGTTATGTGCTAATAATGCGGTTGGAAGAAACGAAGTTTCCCGACACTAGCACAAAGGATATGTCGGAGGAGGATGTCTACATTATCAACATGCAAAAAGAAGAAATCCGCCAAAAATATCGACTTTACCGCAATTAGTCATCTTCGTTAAATTCTTTTACATACTTTCTTTCATATACTATAATATATATATGATATATATTAATACATACTATAATATTATATTTATATATATATATATGTAGTATATATATATGTATGATAGAGTAGTATATATATATATAATAAAGAGTTATATATATATATATATGTATATATATATACTATGTATCTATATATATATCACTATATACTATACTATATATATATTATATATATATATATGGATAAATATATATCATATACATATATATATTAACATATATATAGTACATATATATACTAGCTATATATATTTTAATTTTAGCTCGTATTGTTAAATTTGTATTTTATTCAATAAATGAAAAAATTCGTTTGTTTAAAAAATGAAAAGAAAAGATTAAATGATGGTCTCATATAATGAAAATTAGCTCAGCTATGACATGAGAGGTAGTATTTAGTGTGTGATGTAAGAAAGGCAAATGAAAGTGTCAAGATATCTGGAAGTTGCGAAACAGCTTTTCAAGACCACACTGAGCGAACAAAACTTAATCAAAAAATAAAACAATAAACATGAATCTAAAAATATGAGATATAGTATTATATAGTTAAGTTATCTCTCTTTCTGGTATCCCCATATATATCTTGACTCTCTGTAAAACCTCTCTTTTAATTCTCCCATATATAACTCACATATGAGTCGGACGACCACTACAATCCTATACTGATCGAATATTAAACCCATCTCTTTCCCTTAGACTTCCTTCCCTGCATTCGAGTGTAAGACTCTTTTCTTTTTTTATCTTATTTTGTCTTTTTTTTTGTTGGTTTACATATCTAAATTTACGATACAAAGTATACCTTTTTGTATTGAGTTTGTGTATTATATGATACTAATAATATAGAGTCGGTGGGTGTGTCGTATAGTTAATCATATATATTGTTGAACAACAACACAACAATGCAGTACTTGTGATTAATTTGGATATATTATTTATAAATATGTAGATGAATGGTTATTATATTAATTTCTATAGTTTATGTCTTATTTATCAATTAATACTAATAAGAACACAAATTTTGATAAATGAGAACATTGCTGGTATATAAACAAATCTGAATCAGTCTATATATGTTGATGTGATGACTGATGAAAAGCATTCTCTTCAAGATGGTTCCCTCCTCTCTTGTCTTAAATTTTTCTGTTATAGTCGACAAACTGATGAATCTTCCGTTTTTATAGCATTACAATTGTAGATTCATTTTTGCAAATTAGACCAGAACTTTTATAATGTATTTGAACTTTAATGAAGTTTTTTAATAATACAGAGCTGTATATTATATTATTATTGACAAACCTATTTAATGTACTAGTCCCATATGCAGACCAGTATATTAGTCTTATGAAATCTAGTATCACACTGTCCAAAATAGTAGTAACTATAAACTTGGTGGAGATAAAAATAATGATGTAAATTAAGTTTAGGTTGAACTAGTTTAGAGTGAATATATTTTCCTCTTAATATAATATAACTTAATTTTCTATATTAATAATATTATTATTATTACTTATATATTATTATTATATGGATATTATGTTTCTCATAATTTGTATGATGGCATAAATAATCCAGCTACATGAAATTACTCGCTGTGCATCTGAGCGTGTCCGTGTTTTAATAACATAATATAGTAATTATCCTATTGGTATATCATAAAAGAAAATATCATGAATATATGTCTGTTTGTAATATGAATATATTCTATTTTTTATCTTATATAATTTATATGGATAGACCCAAAAAATCGGACTTCCATATATAATTTATTGAACTATTAGAATGATCGGTGTATTGTATAGTAGAACAGAATTAGATCTGCATTCAGAGTGTTATTATGTGATGTAAATAAACTGCTCAATATTTAGAGTATGGTTAATATTAAAAAAACATTATGATCACTTAGTACCACTCAGATCTTTTCTTGGAGTTCTATATCATTATCGCAATTTCTATCTATACTTATCTACTAATATTTTTCAAAAAAATAAATCCTCATATATTCTATTTTTCGAACTTCAAATATGACAATTTGAAAATCTACTTCTATAAGCAAAATGTTAAATGGATACTTATTAACATATAACCTTCTTATTACAAACATATATGTTACTAAACTAACCTTTTAGATTATACAATATAATCGTAGTTTTTATCAATTACTCTATGAGTCTGATCTATGAAGAATAAGCTTATCTACAGATACCCGAATATTTGTTTCAATCTCAGACATTTCCCAATGTCGTTAGTTGGTTCATCTCCCTATTATTATCACCCAATGACAAAGTGATTAACCCTTAGTGTTGTATATATAATTAGTGTGAAAAGAGAAAAAAATAACTAATGCTCTTTCAATACTAAAATCAAATCATCTTATATACTAATAGCAAAACCTAAGCGACTTAACAATAATACAATAAGACATAAAACAAAAAAACACACATAATATAATACCACATAAAAAAAAAAATCTATATTATAACATGAAAATTAACTGGCATCTATTAGCAACTCAAGATACTATAAAATCAATATCCTACCCAACCAATTATTACAAATTATTAACATAATATTAAAAAAATATAATATACAATTATAAGATTAGAGCCAATCCATACAAAAAATTAGAAATTAATAAAACCAAAATAAATCACAATTGCCAACCTACATGGTTAGTAAGACACTCACCTTAGCACAAGCTTTCTCAAGTACCAGCAACTATTCGCTAACTTTTGAAGTATCCGAAAGACTTAAAGCTCATGGAGTGCAATAAAGATGAGGCGGTGAGGGCAAAAACAATTGCAGAGAAGAAGTTTGCTGATAGAGATATTGCTGGTGCAAAGAAACTTGCTCTAAAGGCACGAACATTAGATCCTGGACTTGATGGTATATCCGACATGTTGAACGCTTTTGATGTGTGTATCTGCTATGAGAAAAAGGTAAATGGTGAGTCGGATTGGTATGGGATACTTGATGCGAATCCATCTGATGATGATGAAACGATTAAGAAACAGTATAAGAAGTTGTTGCGCAAGATTCATCCTGATAAAAATAGATCAGTTGGTGCGCATGACGCGTGTAAAATACTCTTGGAGGCGTGGACTTTGTTGTCAGACAAGTCCAAAAGAGCCGCATATGACCTGAAAAGGAATCCCAAAGTATCATCTCAAAAAGAGCGTCCTTCTGCAGACCGAAGCCCGGAAGATAGTAATAGCACCACAACTAGCCAGACAAGCCCAGCTCCAGTTCCCCATCCAGCCACGACACCTGCTCCTGCTCCTGCTCCCACTCCCACTCCAGTTCCCCATCCAGCCACGACACCTGCTCCTGTTCCCGCTCCAGTGGACCAAGGAATTCATATGTTTTCGACTAGTTGCTATCGATGCAAGATGTCTTTTCAATATCCCGAGATGTACGTCAATCAAACCATTTCATGTGGTAATTGTCACACGCCTTTTATGGCTGCAGAGATGCTCGTCCCTATGTATACAATCCCATTCATTCAGCTGATTGGATCATGGGCAGCATCACTCAGTGGTTCAAACAATAACACACATGCTGAGTTTGGTGGCCATCCATCCACGACACCTCATCCTGCTCTTGCTCCGTTTTGGACTAGTTGCGTTCTATGCATGATGTCTTTCCAATATCCCAGGATTCACGTCAATAAAACCATTCTATGTCTTGTTTGTCACAAGCCTTTTATTGCTGCAGATCTAAATATTCCCTTCCCTGGATGCACCTCAATTTGTTGGCCAGTCATCTAATGTAAACCGCTGAAGTAACTTCTACACTTTCAGACCTGAATCTAACTCTTTTGGGCCCGGATTTTACTGAAAGTTCATTGTAGTCCTCATATGTTACGATTCAAGATGCGCCTTTGGTAGAATAGATTGATGTGTATAGTAGTACTATGTGGATTGCACTAAAGGTTATACATGAGTACATATCTTAAAAACATATCACTGGTGACTGTTATTTGTAAAATAATTTGAATTTGGTGTTTTGGTGGAAAAGATACTAAAGAAAAATAATATATTTGTGTTTTTCTAATGACATGTTTCACTAAGAAATGGTGGATGTTGATTTCTAGACCGTTAGCATGTTTTATATTGTGAAATCATCAAAATCCTAGAGATAAACTGTTAACTGTCATACCAAGTTACTCATATTCATCTCTTTTAAAATATACATTTACTAACTTTTAACATCTTTCGGTTATGACTATAAAAAGGGCAAAATCACTCTATTAATTCTCTACATTCACCATTTTCCCATAGTAAGTACTCTACTAATTTTATCACAAAGTAACTTAATGTTAAGTATTACTTATTCATAACTTGGTCAATGAACTTGTAGACTGGGAAAAAAAAAAAAAAAAAAAAAAAAAATTGAAACCCTTCCTCCATATTTGACTCTCTGTAAACCTTCTTTTATCTCCAATTTTCAAGAGACCACTAAATCCACGGACGAAACCCCTTCCCTCTTCATTCGAGTTATTCTTTCGAACTATTGCTTTTCTTTGGTGGTTACATAGTTATTTTGTTTTGATTGGTTGGTGGTGGGTGTGTCGTAGTAGTCATTTGTGAAACACAATGACAGTCGGTGATGATATGGTGATGAGGTACATTTTCTTTATGGTTATTTACAAACACCATAAAAGACACAATTTTGAAGACATGTGTTAATGATCACTGTGATGATGACGATGAAAAGCACTTCTCTTCAAAAGGTTCATATTGTTTGTAGTCGCATGTTCCTTTAATTTATTGAGACTTTTTGCAACAGCTTAATAGTTTAATGAAGTTTTTAACAAGTTGTTAAAAGTATAAAACCTAATGTACATAGACAGATATATGCTAGATAGAGTACTTATAACTTTGGGAAAAATGTGAAAGTGGAGAACTAGTAGAGTGAATTTTCCCTTATAAAAACTCATTCTTATAATAAGGATATGTTGCTAATGAGGATTAACCACGTACCCGTGCTTTGGTGCGGGTTTAAACATCATGTTTTCCAAGTATCTAAAGAATCAATGGCTGTGAAAGGAAAGAAACTAAAAAATGCCAAAATCGATTCATAAATTTAAGACATAGTAGTGATTGTTGTATATAAGTAGTATGATCAAATTAGGGTAATAAAATGAATGTTGGTTTGATAACAACAATAATATACTATAATAATACAGAATTGCATTTTTCGACATAATAGTTAAGCATAAAAATGGTTTATAATTAACCTCTTTTTCAATTTAATTTAGAATAAACTAAGTGTTATAATTCACAGCTAAAAAACATGTCAATATTTGTCTACCACTTTGTCATAAGCTAGTTTATCCCCTATTATTACCAAAGTGAAATGTATAGTGAAAGAGAAAAAAAGTTCAATACGAAACAACATTTATCTAAAGAACAAATAACAAGATCTCAACCATCCATCTATTTTAAATCTAAAGGTCTAGATTAATCATTATTTTAATAAAATTAATTATTAAAGGGTACTTTTGTAATATCATTCCAAAATAAACACAATCACCTTTGACCTCCTCATTTTCAAGTCCACACTCTTATTTGATGAATGGACCGGTCACCGCCAATTAACGCCGCAGCAGCAACAACCATAACCAACCGTCGCCGTGATAACGCTGTTAAAGAGCTCCATTCATTCTTAACGGAAGAAGATGACGTCATCACCACCAGCATAAATTGTCATCGATCTGTCGTATCATCATAAATCGGTGAAGCAAAGATGATCAGAGGCGGACCTATAGCAAGTGTAGGTGGTTCCCATTAGAAACCCAGATCTTATAGAAGAAAGAAAGAAAATACGAAAGAGATCCAGCCTTGAAGTTATGTAGGGAACCACCTTGGGTCTTAAAAAAAGAAGAAAGAAAGAAAATAAGAAAGAGATCCGGCCACAATTTTCACCGGACATTGCTGTTGATGAAGGTGGGACTGTAAAAAAAACTTTAAAGATGAAGATGCTATAGGAAGTACGAAGATGAAGATGTGNGAATCCCATGGGATTTTTTACGAATCCCGTGGGATTTTTCTAGACGAAATTTTGAAAAAAAATTTCGTCAAAAGTATATAACAATGCATATCTATAGAAAGATAATTTTTTTTTTGTCGCGATGGTGTATTTTTCGTAGATTGAAGATTTACCGTTTGTAAGATATGTTGTTTTTAAAAAAAAGTGGAAAGTGGGTTTTTATATTAAATGAGCTAAAATACCAATTTTGCCCTCCCTTTGTTATTTTTTGATTTGATCTTAGCCATTAGATGAAAGGTGGATGGATGGTTGAGATTGAATTATTTGTTTTTTATGTGATACTTGTTTTGCATAGATCTCACCTCTATAGTGAAATATAGTAGAATAAATGCTCCTTGATGTCTACGAAATAAATCAAACCAAGTTCACCTGTTAAGACCTCTTATCTTTCGAATACTTCTGTAATGGTTCTTTAATGATACTTGGAAGTTATTGATTATATCGGTAATCTTATGATAAAACTAGTTAATTATAACAAGTTATCAGCACGATCATTCACGGTCATTATGATCAAGTAAGCTTTATAATATCATTTCATGTAAACTTTTCTTATAGTCAAGTAAATTTTATAAAATCATTTCGTTAAGATCTTTTTCTTCTTTAAAAGTTTTTGATTTAATAACTTCACAAACCAACATAGCTATTACTATATTTTCGTAATCATTTCCGTAGCCGGTAAAAATGATCAATTACTAAAATATAGCCAAAATTGATTTCTATATATTATTTATCATCACTAGGAGTAGGTGGTATAAAATTAAAAATATTTGTGAAAGCAATATTGTATGCGTAGTCGGCTATTTAAATAACAAAAATTATAAACGATACCCTTTTATAATCAACAAAGGCATGCATTTCCTTATAACCTTATATTCTTCATAATAAACTCAATCAAGTTATACAATTTTCTTGCCAACAATTTAGAATAATAACTAGAAGCACAACTATCGTAATCAACTATATGGATACATGAGAACTTTGGACCATCGTTGTTAAAATCTCGATCCTAATCATAGGATCTTACGATTTTACGATACTACAAAGCAAAAATGACCTCGATCCTACGTAGGATCTTTGCGAGATAGGATCTTAATAGGATCTCGTTCTTGATAATAGGATCTTAATATCTCGATCGATGATCAGATGTTACTTTTCCATAACCAAAAGCTAAAAAACTATAAATTTTTGTATTAAGTTTTATAGAATATGAAAAACAAGAGACTAATTGTATTAAACACCTCCTAATCATAATTTTGACATACATTTTCATGATATAAGATATAGAATAATATGTAGATCCGCATAATTTTACATGCTTATTAAAAAAATAACACTAAAATAGGATCTTAAGATCCCATCTGATCTTACGATCATGATCTTGCAAAGGCAAAACGATCTTACGTAGGACCCCGATCTTAAAAACTTTTCTTTGGACTACTAACCATTTGTATCTTATTATTATGCCAACTTTTATTGTTATCACTAACCTTTTTATTTATGCAACTAACATTTACTTTACGCAATTAACATTTTACTTATGCAGTAACTAATTTTTATTTAAGTCTTAACTGTTATTTATATACGTACACTAACATTTATCATCATATTTACTAATCTGTTTTTATGTTAATTCTTTATATAAATTTGTTACTAAATTTATTTCTTACTTTTCTCTTATCAATTTATTTATATTAAAAATCATTTTTTTTATTTACACAACGGCTATATAAAGGTCATAAACAGAAACAAACAGCGTCACAACAACTCAGTTTTTCACTATAAATTAACAACTACTGATCTTCATTTTTCTCACAAAAACAAAAGTTCTTATTTCTCAAACTCAAAATCAGTCAATACGTTTTTCTAAAAGATGGTTAGCCCGCTTTTAGTTGTCATCATTGTAGTGCTCTTGTCACTCATTTACGCCCTTATTAATCTCCCTTCAGGAGAATTGTATTTTTTCTTAGGATTGTTTATTTTTGTGATTTTTCCACTACTATGTATTGCACTTTGTATCGATATTAATAGATTCTACTTTATTGTTGTTTATTTATATTTGATAGTTTACAACATGTTAAATATTTCAAAGATTAAACTTTCCGTCCTTGATATTAATAGCAAAAAGTATGCGCAGTGGGTTGAAAATGTTGAAATGTATCTTGAAAATGTGGGTCTTCTTGAGTAGATACATGGAAACAACAATTGCACATCACAAGATAAGAGTTAATTGCATTTTTGGTCCTTGTGGTTTGGCCAAATTGCAGGTTTGGTCCCCAAAACTTTAAAAATGCAGCGATAGTCCCTATTTTGAAGTTTGGGTTGCATTTTTTGTTCCTGGATAAAGTTAAATGACTAAAATACGCTTTGTCTTCTTCAGAAAAAACAAGGGTAATTTGGTCATTTCACACCGAAAAGGACCAAAAGTGTAACACAAACTTCAAAATGGGGACTATCGCTGCACTTTCAAAGTTTTGCGGACCAAACCTGCAATTTGGCCAAACCACAAGGAACAAAAATGCAATTAACTCACAAGATAATAAAGCAAATTTTTCCCCCATAAACACCTTGATGAGGTGTTAAAACTTGAATTTTTCAATACAAGAAATCCAGTCATTCTTGAGGGTGAACTTAAAAAAGGGTTTAATCACCAAAGACATGTTTTGCTTCTTGTTGCGAGGCATGAATAGCATATTACAAGATTTCAAAGTTTTCCAAAAGTATCTCAGTATAGCTCGGCCTTGTTAAGAATCCGTGCAAGACTCAACAAGAATGAAACACAAAATTATGTGTTAAACGGACAAAAAGGTATCTTTCCTATAACACTAATATTGTTTTTCTACCAATTAATTTTAATTTAAAGTCTATTATTCCCCCCCCCCCCCC